>ML383146.1:59383-159246 GCA_005239525.1 Nicotiana knightiana | reverse complement strand
CACATCTTATAAAAGGTCATCATTACTCTTCTCTTCATAAAGAAACCGTCGAACCAAGTTCAACTCATTCTACACAAACCAAAATTGATTACTCGCCTTTTCTTCCTAACAATACATAATCATGTCTTCACCACCACCCGCTTCTTCTTCTAATTCATCACCTAATCGTGATTACGATGGAGGAAATTTTGAATATGTATCCACTTCTCCATCTATATATAGTTCTCAATCACCAGAAATTTTGTCAACCCCTGAAAATACACCCATTCCTGAACCCACTCCAAATCCTATTCCTGCCCCCAAGAATCGTCGTGTCAAAGTTCTTGCCCGAAAATCTGTTGCTTCTGGTACTAGGGAAAAATTCTTCGAGGATCTTATTAAAGCGGACAAAGGTTCTAAGTTAGATTCATCCAGTGAATCTTTTAAATCAGCCAACGAGGAAGACGCACCTGGTTCAACCAATTCTGAGAAAGGTCATCCTGAAATCAATTTTGAATTTGCTTCTGCTGATAAAAGGTTCGTGTTGGTGGGGTCTGTTATTGATTTTGAAGTGCCTAAAAGGCAGGGGGGTGGTAGAAAAGAAAGAATTCATGAGAGAGAGGGAAAAAAAGTTGAGAGGGGATCTGGGGAAGATGGTACCATGCTGGTTATCTGTGGTCCCATTCCTGAAACTGTTGGAGAAAACATCACAAATTTAGGGGGAAGCATAGTTGAGGAGGCTGTAGCAGGTCTTGCAAGTCTGAAGAAAGGAACAGATGAACCTGTTTCATCTGGGGAAGAAGCATTGGTTGAAAGGCTGAAGAAACTGGGGGAGTCCTATAACCCCAAGAAAAGGAGGACTCAGAAGTCCAAGAAGGCAACTCAACCAGTTCCTTCAAAGAAAAGAAAAGTTTCTGAAGTTGCTGATGTTCCTTCTCCAAAAGTAAGAGCTTATCATAGCACTGTGAGAGATGAAAAAGAGAAATTGAAAAAGGCTCTGAAAGAGAGCAAGAAGAAGAGGGCAGCAAACGTAAAAGCGAAAGTTGGAGAGCCTGTTGAGTCTATTGAGATTGAAGAGTAGATGTTGGACCTGGTCCAACAGGAGGAGCAGCCTGCTCCAGGTGTGGCTGAGACACCAAAACCCACAAAGGCTAAGGCTTCTTCAAAGAAGTCGGCTAGAATATCTGTCACACCAACAAGATCTGTTAAGAGGACTAGGGCCAAGCCAAAGAAAGTGAAAATTGTTGGGAAAGAGGATGATGATGCAGACTGGAGTGGAGAGGAGGAGAAGGAAACATGAGAGGTGACTGACAGAGTTACCATGTTTGGAAAGAGAACAATACTGAAGGGTAAGCTGATGAAGGATCTAGAGGAGTCTGGAATGCAATATCTGCTGGAAACTCTGGAGGTGCAGGGCTGGAATGACATGGTCTTTCACATGGAAGGTAGACTGGTAAGGGTTGAGTTGGTAGAATTCATGGGAAATGCCATTTCAAGGAAGGCAGGGTCACCTCCATGGTCAAAGGAATTGTGGTTTCGTTTGATGCTAAAGAACTGGGTGTTATTCTGAACATACCAGCTGAGGGATATGAGGACTACACAAGGCAAAGATGGCCTTGTGTAGATGGGATGGCCTCAGCAATCAACATCACCAGATTCTTTAGTGATAATAAGAAGGAGATTGAACCCAGGCTGGTCTACAAGAGTGAAATGAAGCCAGAGCACAAGCTATTCTTCGAGTTCGTCATCAATTTCCTACCGCCCAGACAAGAAAGAAGGCATATTGCAAATTATATGGATCTGACCTTGATGGAGTGCTTGTACAGGGGAAAGCAAATCAATTGGCCATCTTTCATCATCCAACTCTTGGACAGAGTTGTGAATGGAACCAAAGCACACACAATTCCATATGGCTTCATTCTGACAGCAATTCTTGCACATTTTGGAGTTCCAATGAAGAAGGCTGAGATGGCTACTGCCAAAGACTATTTTGGGAAGGAAACTTTGCTGACATGTGACTACAATGTCAATGTTCCTGTGGATGAACCTGGTTCATCTAGGAAGCAACCAGTCAACAGCAAAGTTAGAACTTTGGTGCAGGAAAGCGAGATCAAGGATATGGATATCCTTCGTTTGAAGTCTCGTGTGATTGAGGTTGAAGCTGAGCGGGATGCTCTTAGGGGTGAATTAGCAAATGAGAAAGAAAAGAACGAGGGTGTTCTTCAACAGATGCTTTCTCTCATACAATTCAAGACCACAACCTCCTCTGCACCTTCCCATCCTTAGGCTGTCCAGAGCTTCCAAAACCTCTCTTTAGACCAGTTGTTCAATTTCTTTTAGTTTTATTATGTTCTGCTCATGGTTGGTTTGTTTTTGTTTTTCTATATGGTGGTTGATAATCGTTACTAGTCAATAAATTTTGCTTCTAGTTATTGACTTGTCTCAATTTCTTATTTAGCTTACATTTATTGGCTTCTTGTGTTGATTAATCATTCTTTGCACCTGCAGTTGCCTCAGTTTCCATGAGTAATAATTAATAAATCTGGTAAGTGTATCATTTTGCAAACTTTTCGATGATGCCAAAAGGGGGAAGATATGTGCTGAACTTTACTTTTTCAAAAAAAATTTCAAAGTGATATTTATAAAATTAACCTGGTTTCTCTATGATTAATGCTTAAAACCATACAAAGTGTTTGAAGTGTATACAGGATTAAGCACAGAGTTTGTCATCATCAAAATGGTGGAATTTGTTGACCCATGTCACTGCATAGTTTTGAAGATTGACAAATGGCTGACCAGTTGAACCAGGTCCATCAGAGCACACATCTTGAACTGAATAGCTGGCACATGAACCGTATATACATAGGAGATATTTGTGAATGTGAAATATCAATGAACCAAGAGGTTGTCTCCTAATGCGAAAAGGTTGCAAACTGATGAGAAGATTGAAGTCGAATTCAGCAAGGAAAGTAACAAAAGAAAGGAAGTTGAGTTTGGTACGAATTTGTTCACCCAGGTAGAGTTGGACTAGAATTGGACGACAAGCTCAACTGACTCTATAAATACTTGATGTATTTCTGCTGGAATTCTACACGCACAAAAGCTGAAGTGAATCAAAAGTCTGAAAGCAAAGTTCCCAGAGTCAATTTGCTAGTAGAGTCATTGTGCGATTAAAAGGCTACAGATCAACTAGAAGAACCAGTTCCATCTGATTAATTATTGAGTCTAGTTGATTGTAGTAGGAGTTTTAATATTGTATCTTTCAGCTTTCATAGAAGCAATTGTAATAGGTACGCATTGTTCAAGTTAGAGTTAACTTGAGGCTTGTAGAAATTAGCTAGGGGCTAGTTACTACAAAGGGATTAGAGTTAGTCCTAGGATTACAAAAGAGTTTATTTTGTAAGTCCGTTTGGCTCAGAGTTTTTAGTGAAGTGTTTGAGCAAATCCTACTGGGGAGTAGGTCGTGATTTTTTCATCTTTTGAGCCAGGTGTTTTCCACGTAAAAATTTCTGTGTTTTTACTTTACTGCTTTTAATATTCCGCAACAGTAGAAGTAAGTACATCAAGAAGAACCAAGTTCTTCCAGTTAGACAGCACTCAAAAAATTGGGTGCCTCACAATTAACTTATTTAATTGTGTGGTACTGACGTCTAAAAACATCATTTACACTCTGTCCAAACCTTCAATCCATCTAGTGACTACATGTCACACTTTATACAATCTTTTCGTGGTCATGCTTCCACGACCTTCCACACAAGGCAACAAGTCTGCCCATCCATAACACCGACCACACTAAGGCCGCAAAACACATCAAGAACCCATGACCAGGGTACAAAACTTCTTTCACCGAATATCAATCTCAGGTGACACTGAAGGTAACACCAGCTTACTCTGAACTTTCAAATCATTTTTTCTTGCTCTTCCGAGCTCATGACATCCTTATCATTACCGAACCGAAATCTCGATTCTTACTCCTAGTTATATACTGCGTACCGCACCTAACATGCCAATATGAGGTAGCGCAAGAATTTCATCATAACTTCTGAACCACCAATTGGGTGAACACTTCATCATATAGAAACCTTTTATTTAACTCAATTCAAGAGTACCATCTCAACACACGAGTGAATTTCCACAATCACCCAACATGCAAATCCTTAAGTAGTAGTCTATACCACCATAACCCCTTTCGGGATCCGCCTACACCTGACAGGCCCATAACACTCAAATGCTCCCACCTGACATCTGTTACGACGACCGACAAAACCCGCACACACCGGCACCAACAACATGCATAACTTAATCACATCAAAGGAACTGATCATTGCCGCAAATGTGCCATTTCAACCATGGCTAATCAATCTATCTTCTTTTAATCATCTTCAATCGCTTCAGGAATAATAGCAACTTCCTTCAACTCATAGAAACTCAACCCTCACTCATCCCGAGTGACCTTGATTCCCGAGACTATGCTGCCTAAATCCCGCAACCCGTCTCATACCCTCCTTATAATCTTTCTACAATCCGGAGTTTATTTCTCTTACTCCTCCAATACTATCCTGCATGCTGAAACATATCATAGAACATTCCAACCATCCTTCTTTTTCTCAGAAATTACTCTGCAAAAGCTCGATTATCGATCATACTGCTGCCTGAAACCCTTAAGCACCGTATCCTTAACTTTTGAATTCACTAGGACCGCTGTTAAGAGTCACTCATTCTGACTAGTCCCGAATACAATCAACTCCAAGGCTCTCCTAGCACATGAACACCCCTTTCAATGAAACACATGACCGAGTCACTGCCCTGACAACTCACCTATGCCTTAGCAAAATTTTGAATTTTCCAAAGCCTCACCCTGGCCCGACAGGGCCAACTTTTGCACATATTCATCAAATCCCACGCACAATTACCATTTTACTCCTTTCTATTAACTGTAATAACTTCCTAACATGCCGAGAATCCGCAACCCTATGATAACACAATCATGAAACCCAACTGTAGATGGTGGGACTCCCCCACTTAACCTGAAGCTACCCCTTGCACCACTTTAGACCCTGCTGAGATCCTCTCTCCTTTGATAACGTGATCTATCTCAACCAATTTGTCCAATTCTTCCAGATCCTCTTCCTAGCACTCCCTAAATACTCAAATTCTCTAGCATCATTCACACATTCCGCCTCCTACCGAATAGCCACTAGAACCCCTCACCGAGACCTGCTAACCCCGCCATCACCAACCTATTCACAGAAGATAACCCACCTATGGAAATCACCCGCGGAGACCTTCCGACGACGCTGAAATGCACGCTTTCTGCGACTTCAATACCCCATCCTACGCCCTGCTTCATTTACCAACTCACTAGTCCGTCCGCTCCTCATGGACATCCATTAAATGCGCGACAATTCTTCAAATTCCAAGCTATGCTGTCGCTCCCCTACTTTGCGACTGCTCGACTTCCGCTTCTTACACCTGGCCTCCTAGAAATGGAACCACCGCCTAGCCTAACTCCAGGACCATTCTCTGTAGCTCTCAAACCAGCAGATCACCACGACCTTAAGCTCTCCGAAGATCATCTTTCTCTAGCTGCCTTCATTATCAACTCTTATCCGGTACTGAACCACCGCACCTCACGATCTCTGCCAACCGCATTCTTCAATACTTCTTCTACATACCCTGACCCCACGCAACTGAAGAAACCATAGCACCGCCAAACTTAACACATTCTATTCGATCAATGACGACGACTACATGTCACAGGTGCATATCCCATCTCACTTGAAGACACCAAGTCTTACTACTTTATCAACCCCAACCGGACCATTCATAACCCAAATACATTTCCTCTGCCGGCACTAGAATACCGAAATCTCGAAATCACACTCTAAGAAGACCTCCCTTCAAACCATTCATCATCCCCAACATACGACAAGCATTCTATCATCATATCGACATCACACGATAACCAACCGCAAGCATCATCACTACATGAGCATAGCCTTAAGGCTCCCAGAAACACAACTATTGAGCTGAAACAACATATCATCCTTCTGCAGGGCCATAACAACAACCCCCACCAACTACACATGGAAACAACTCGAATTACATCCGTAGCACCATTTCAATTCCTCAAATTCCTGATTCATAGCAAGCGCTTCGCGACGCGTAAGGTTGAGTAAGAATAAACTTAGGCATAAGACTCAAGGGAATCGAATCGCACGATGAGGAATCAAGAAGGGAAGTACTCCTAACAGCCCTGTAGCCTCTCGAAGATAAGTACAGATGTCTCCGTACCGATCCACAAGACTCTACTAGACTTGCTCATGACTCGTGAGACCTACGGGAATCTAGCGCTCTGATACCAATGTTGTCACGACCCAAAATCCCTAAGGTCGTGATGGCGCCAGACATCATTGTCAGGCAAGCCAAATTATTAATTAATTGAAATAAATTTCCGATTTTAACATTTATGAAGAAACATTTCCTTTCACTTTATTACATATTAACTAAATAAAATCTGTCGAATAAAACAATGATTTGAATATTACAATTTAGCAAACATATCCCAACACATCCCAGAACCCGGTGTCACAAGTACATGAGCAATTTCTAAGAATTTCTACAATCATTACAAGCCTGTCCGAAGTACAAATTGGACGAGGAAATTTAAGATAATGTAATAAATACAGTACGAGAGAGAATCTGTCAGCTGCGGATCACCTCCGGATGATGCAACTTACCTAAGTATCTGAATCCTCCACATTGCTATGAAACTACCTGTGCAATAAAATGCACAGCAAGTGTAGCATGAGTACAAAAACAACATGTACTCAGTAAGTCGCCCGCCTAACGTCAGAGAGGTAGTGATGAGAGGTCGAATTAGACACTCACTAAGGGACAACAAATTAATTAACAATGTAAGATGAACACGATAGGCATGTAAAGGTAGTAAAGCAGCATGTATATAAGGCACTGAACTCCAAGTAGATACTGGAAATAAACAACAGATATCCCTTTCTCATTATTTTTCCAAATATCATAAATAAACAATTTCCTCTTTGTTTTCCCCCAAATATCATAAATCAACAATTTCTTCTTTATTTTATCCCAAATATTTTATCGCTTCAAAATCATGAAGAAAACATTTAACAATTTAGCACGCGCATACGGGATAAGGACAACCGGCCTGAGCCGTCATAATAATCACTATGTGCACTGCCGAGGATCGAACGGCTCGTACCAAAAGTGCACCTCTCAATAAACTACTCATGTCTATGCACTGCCGAAGATCGAACGGTCCGTACCAAAAGTGCATCTCTCAATATAATAATCCTTTCTGTGCACTGCCGAGGATTGAACGGTCCGTCCCAAAAGTGCACCTCTCAATATAATAATTATGTCTATGCACTGCCGAGGATCGAACGGCCTGTACAAAAAGTGCATTTTAAATCCTCTGTGGCGTACAACCCACTCCCATGAGAGTAGGGGAAATAACACTCCGCTCGCGAAATGTAAATTGTGAAGCGGTCACATGCAGACATGCACAATCAACAATCCACCCCGAATATGTCGGGAACACAAATATTCAAGTAAATGACCGATTTCTCTTTTAAAAATAACAAATAGTATTAAATCCCTTTTTTGAAATTCACTTGCCGAGTTTATATAACATTTAATAACACAACCTTATTCGGAAGTACAATTACCCGCGAAGGAAATAAATTCTCTTTTTAGATGATTTAGAAAATAAACTCTAATCTTCCTTAGTCATTAAATTACAATTTCGATTATATTAGCAGTCTAATATCACAGACAAGATCACAGGTACAACATGTAAGGCATGCTAGTGGGTCGTAGGCTACCCGGACATGGCATAATAGCAGCTACGAATGGACTCCGATCACCTCGTGCGTACGTAGCACCCGCATATATAAGCAATTCTTAATTAGTTCACCTAGGGGGACAACTCCCCCTCACAAAGTTAGAAAGGAGACTTATCTCGCTCCGAAATTTCCATAACCGGCCTCCAATCCCTTCCGATGACTCCAAACGGATGCAAAACGCCCCAAAACTATCCAAACACCGACAACCTAATGAAAATATACTCTAATATTTGCAACAATTCCAAATTATATAATTTCCCAACCTCGCTTAGTGAAATGACCAAAATGCCCTCGGGTCCACGTGCCCGAAATTCAAAATTTCTCGAAGATATATTCTACGCATAGCCTTACTAACTCAAATATACAATTTACTCAAATATTCATGCTTAATTCGTGGCAAAAAATCAAATTTTCCATTTTCTAGGTTTCTTCAATATTTCCCAAATTCGTACCAATTTCCATACCTAATCCATGCATATAATCTTGTATTTAACTTAGAGGCATGAAGGAGTTACTTACCTTGACATTGCATGAAAGAATCTTCTCTTGAAGCCTCCCAAAATCGCCTAAGCCCAAGAAGAAATGAAGACAAATTAACCAAAATCCTTGTTTTAAAACATTTTGCCCAGGACGATTTCCGCACATGCGGTCCTACCTCTGCACCTGTGCTCCCGCAGGTGCGACCAATCTCCCGCACCTGCGACTTCCTCAACTCCAGCCCAAAATCGCACCTGCGCCCCATTGTCCGCACCTGCGGCTTCGCAGGTGCGGAAATTCCATTGCACCTGCAATCCCAGCCAAGCCTTCCCATTCTCGCACTTGCGGCGCCAAAGCCGCACCTGCGGCAAAATCCTTGTAGGTGCGGATCACAGCAGATGACAGCAACCTTCAGCTTTCTTCAACTTCAAATATTTATCCGTTAACCACCCGAAATCCACCCCGAGGCCCCCGGGACCCCGTCCAATCATACAGACCTGTTCCAAAACATAATGCGGACTTGCTCGAGGCCTCAAATCACATCAAACAACATCGAAACCACGAATCTCACTCAAATCCCAACTTTATGAACTTAGAAATTTCCAATTTCTACATCCGATGTCGAGACCTATCAAATCACATCCGATTGACCTCAAAATTTGCGCACAAGTCATATTCGACATTACGGACCTGTTCCAGCTTCCGGAATCGCATTCCGATCTCGGTATCAAACTTCCTCTTCCGGTCAGATTTCTCAAATACCTTCAAATTTCTATCTTTAGCCAAATGACTTCAAAATGACCTACGTACATCCAAATTCACTTCCGATTGCGCTCCTAACTCTAGAATCATCATACGAAGTTGATCCTAGACTCGGAATCCCAAACGGACATCAATAACTCTAAAATGAACTTCAAGCCCAAATTTATGAAATTCTTCTAAAATGCTAACTTCCATAATATGCGCTGAAACGCTCTCGGGTTATCCAATAACCGATCCGGACATACGCCCAAGTCCGAAATCATCATATGGACCTGCAAGAACCTTCAAATCCAGATTCGGAGGTCGTTTACTCAAAATTTCAATCTTAGTCCATTTTTCCAACTTTAGGCTTTTCAAATGAGAATTTTCTTTCCAAATCAACTCTAAACTTCCAGAAATTCAATTCCGACCACACCTACAAGTCATAACACCTGAAACGAAGTTTCTCATGGCCTCAAACCACTGGACGACGTGCTACAGCCCAAAAAGACCGGTCCAGTCGTTACAAAATTAGGGAAAATCAGTGCTAAAAATGGGTAATTGGGGCTTGTGATTAAGAGACCTTAAAATGGGAATTTGAGGGGTCATTTGGACTCCGATTTCAGTGTTCTTGATCTGTATAGACTCGTGGGAGGATGAGGATTCTTGTGGTGTAAATTTTATCGAGTTTCGAGACGTGGGCTCGAGGGTTGGGTTTGACCAATTTAGGGATTTTTGGGTAATTCTTATAAATTTCGAATGGGTTCCATTCCTTGGCATATAATAATGATATAAATATTATTTTTGGTAGATTTAGAGCACTCGGAGGCCGAAACTAGAGGCAAAGGCACTGCGAACTAGTATTTTTAGCCGGTTTTGAGGTAAGTAACGATTGTAACTTTAGACCTGAGGGTATGAAACCTCGGTATTTCACATTATTTTGATAAATGAGGTGACGCACATGCTAGGTGACGAGCGTGTGGGCCTGCACCGATAGGATCGTGACTTGGTCCGTCCCGTAGCGACTAGTAAGCCGTATAATTGATTTGAAACCATGAAATAACTTGTATTTTAGAGACTTATAATTATCTATGGGTTGTAAGCCATGTTTGGGACCTTGTGTCGATCTGTTTAGACCCTCAGGGGTATTTTTACACTATTCTCACACTATGTTAGTAAATAATTTGTGAACTCAGTCATGTTTACTACTTGTTGCTATTTTCACTGCTATTACATTGTTCAGATTACTGTGAGGTATTTTGGGCTGAGCCTCGTGATGTTGAGATGAGTTGCCTGAGTGGCTTGAGAGGATGACTGAGTGAGGCCGAGAGCCGAGATTTGTGAGGATAGTTATGGATCGGGATGTGCGCCGCATCATATGTATATTGGATCGAGCTGCACGCCATAGAAACATAGTGCTTGGGTTGTAGGAGCCCCTCCGGAGTCTGTACACCCCCAGTAAGCACAGTCGACTATATATTGGATCGGATTGCACGCCGCATCATATGTTATATGGATCGGGCTGCACGCCGCAGCGTATTTTAGGTGGATCGGGCTGCACGCCGCAGCAGTTGTGTGGATACCTGGTACCTGTTGAGTGAGAGTGCTTAGTGTGAGCATGGAATACCGATAGCATAATTCACGAGTAATTGAGAGACCTTGTTATGAGTGATATTGTGCCTAAGAGGCTGTTACATTGTGAAATTTACTATTTTTCTCACTCTTCTTTATACTGAGCTTTTCTAATAAAAGTAGAATTACTGTCTTTATGAAATCCTGATTTATAAAAGCTCGTCACTGCACTCAAGTTTTTAGTTACTTTGGTTACTTACTGAGTTGGCGTACTCACGTTACTCCCTATACCTCTGTGTGCATATCCAGGTACCAGACCATCTCACTAGTTGATTTCTGACGTGCTTGGAGTTTGTTCGAGGATCGAGGTAGCTGCTCAGCGTCCCCAGATCACCTCCTTTCCTTTCCCAGTTCATAGATTTTTCACACTTTAGATTTATGTTAGTAGAAAAGTCATTGTCTTATACGTTGTATTTACCGTCTTAGATGCTCATGACAGTTGACTCCAGAGGTATGGGTTGGTATTAGATTTTGATCGTTTGGATTATTATTTTCTTGTTGAACAGGTCCTAAAAAGGAAATATTTTTTCAGAATATGAGGATATATTTATTATAAACAGAAAAAACTATTGATTTCATTGTGTTAGAGGGCTAGCCTAGTTTCACGATAGGCGTCATCACGGCCCTTGTTGATTTGGGGTCGTGACAGTTTTATGTAGATGGATCCCAAAAGAGCCATGGTGGTTTAGACCACGACTTGAGGTTTGTTTTTGCGGTTATGGGAATTGGTCACATGTTGCAATGGTTTTCCAGAAATGAGCTAAGTGAAAGGCTTCTATATGATGGAATGTTTATGCTATTAGTGGTTCAAGAGTTATGACAAAATTCTTGTGCTCTCATGTATTGGTAGGATAGGTGCATTGAGCGGCATGGGAAATGGAAAATGATGATCAAGGTTGCAGTTCGGTGTTGATAAAGATGTCATGAGCTCGGATGAGCAGAAACAAATTCAGATGCTTAGAGTAAGTTGGTATTATCTTTAGCGTCACCGGAGATCGGTGTCATGTGAAAGAGGCTTTGTGTATTGACTTGCGGATTTTTGATTCACTTTGCAGAATTAGAACGGTTGGTGGTATGGATGTGCGGACTTTGCTACCTGAGTAGAATGGTCGTGGGAGCGTTCCCCGCAGGGAGATTTGTATATGTGTGACATGTTAGTCACTTGATTGTTAAAGATTGAAACCAAATATGGAGGTTATAGTAATATCGCAAGTGCGAGAGTTTATGCTTGAGAGGCATTCTATCCCTTGCGCTGTGGACCGTGTGAGTTTGTTCCGGATTTGACGACTGTTCTTATGTGTCATGAATAGGTCATTGTGGGTCCTTGATAGGTTATTTTCCCAAGCATGTATGATCAGAATTGATTTGAGGTCCATTGATGGGTCTAAATGTGGATGTGTACTCTACACCAGCCTGGGTGTGTTCATTCAGCATAGCATTCCTTATGGAGGTGTGTTTGGGCGTTGGATGTTATATTCGTCGTCAACTATTTCATGTAATACTCTATTGTGTCATGTGGGTTGTGATACGGCTTAATTATTTTCTCATGTGTTTAGGTCCCGCGTAGCGATGGTGTTATGTGAGCAGGATGGCTCTCGAGATGTAGATCATATATCACACCTTAGTTGTGCTTGATTTTTGTAGCGTATGATGCTACCCGTCTCCCCAGGATTTGTATTATGCACTTGGCGTGCTTGTGGTTGATATTCGGAAATTTCGTGAGCCTACTATGCTTCAGCACCACATACTTTAAACATCAATATGAGCAACATTGGCTATGGTTACAAGTGCTACCTGTCTTAAACTTTGTGCGTTATGTTTAAGAAACTATAGCCTCCTCTTTTTTACAGTCGCGTACATGTCAAGAAGTTGTTGTCGAATGAAAGTAGAATTTTGTAGAAGTTGTAGAGAAATTCGATCAAACATATGTCTTCCTTAGGATGGCTAAAAAATCAACATCAATTTTATGGTGTACAACTGCATAGAAATAGTAGTTAATTGTGATAGAGATAGATAATAATTATTGAAATCGATAAATTTAATTTGTATTTATAAATCATAACTGCGCGTACATCTACCCTTTGTCCGATTCAAATTTATGAGCCCTTCTCATCTGTGAATTTGATAAAAGAATATTAGTTGAATTGCATAAATAGAATAGTGTGTAATTTTTAATGCGCCAATTGCATGTCAAATGTTAATAGTTTGATATTTTTTTATGTAGATTAGAGAATGATTCACACAAATTAATTTTCGATGAGAATTTATATATTGTCTCATAAGTTTTTAAGTAAAAATTTTCATATTAAAGAAAATATAAAAGATTATAAAATTTATGAATAAAATATGTAACAACAACACGAAAGTAGGAACCACAAATGTTTTGTGTGTACTCAAGTTTGCCACCATAGAAACTTGTGTCCACCTTTATAGAGTATAACTAAGAATGTTACAAAAGCTATAATGCAAAAATAATATAACCGTTGAAGATGAAAGAAACAAACAATCAAAGTTAAATAACTTACAAAATTGACATGCTACAAAATCACCAAAATCAAAATCAAATAAGCAAATAATAATAGCACTAAAACAAGAAAAGAAAGAAAAAAAAGATTGTATTATCTATTACTTGTCTCACAATAAGGTTGTAGGTATGAAGAATACTTAAACAATATATACACAATTATCGTTAACATAAAAATTAAGTTTTAATGCAGATGGTGAATTTAACACTCATCTAAAAAATAAGGCATTGGAATTAGGAAAAACAAATCATTTGATGTGTTTTCTAAATTGAGTAACTAATTTAGGCTATATGGAACGTAATAAGAATTTTGTCGTGACAATACCAAATAATTTACAACAAACATATTCTGAACTAAGCACTATAGTGGTTAATTAGCTATGATCCAAAAGTACTTAAGCGAAGTCTATAGTTGCAGCAGAAGCTAATTAAATATAACATAACAATAATAAGACTAAATAATTTGCAACAAACATTACAGGTAGTCAATTAACTCGGATCCAAAAAGGGCCTAAGCGAAGTCTACAATTGCATCATAGGCTATTTGAACGTTGCATGCCAATTAAAGATCTTCTACAGTCCTAAAGATTCTCCATATTAACTTATCATGCTCCAGACTTTCTAGTGAATTTTTTCACATTGGTACTCTGTTTAACTTTAGATCTTTTCAAAAAAATCGCATAATCAAGAATAATAGGTTGCTAACTATGATCCGAAAAGGACTGAAAAAGAAGTCAATATTTACACCATAAAATAATTGAAACATATATATCTGTTGCAGATACTGGTGACTGAAGACACTCTTTTGT
This sequence comes from Nicotiana knightiana, assembly GCA_005239525.1. Taxonomy (NCBI): domain Eukaryota; kingdom Viridiplantae; phylum Streptophyta; class Magnoliopsida; order Solanales; family Solanaceae; genus Nicotiana; species Nicotiana knightiana. Next base: position 145,201 of record ML383146.1, on the reverse strand, counting down.
CAAAAAATAAATCTTGCAAAAAGAATACAAAAAGGATAATGAGACAAAAATACCTTATTGTGCACTTATGCAGTGTGTGGTGAAGAATGTGAAAAGATTGTGAAAAGAAGTTACTAATGTTGAATATGAAAGATAGAAACAACAATTAACTAAGGTAATTTACATTGACATAAATAAAGAATGTAAAAAGGAGGTTACCACGGAAGATGAAACAAACAAAATATAAAGAGTGAAACTCAACAAATTCTCTATACGTTGCCTACTTCCTTATCAGATATCCTTTTTTATTTTACCTTATGATTTTCCCTAATGATCCAAATTTGTATTGTTAAAGCTCTTGAAAATTAAGAATTCAAGAGAAATGGAGAAGAGGGAGAAACGTTTCCATTGGTAATTATGATGAAGTAATTAAATGAGAACGTTTGTGGAAAGAAAATATGAATGGCCTAAACCTCATTGAATCCATTGAATTGATTTGATGAAGCATTAAAGTATTACAACATCATCGGCTAACTTCTAATCTAATTTAAATATTATCTAATTAAAGGTTTTTTTTTCCAAGGAGAAAATTGTAACTAAAATTTTAAAGGATATTATTATAATTCAACTTTAAAGTTAGGAGCTTCCTACTTTTAGTATAATATGATTATTAATTGTGGATCGGGTGGCATACCACCACGGATATGTTGTTTGGATCGGATGGCACGCCGCCACGGGTATCATGGCTGGATTGGGTTGCACGCCGCAACGGTGTCATGTGTGTATTGGATTGTACGCCGCAACAATGGGATGTGAAGTACAGTTCCCTATATTTATTCTTGTGTGTTTTTGCCACGACCCAATTTCCCCTCCGCTGGGTATCGTGATGGCACCTAGTCTTAAGGACTAGGTAAGCCTAATATTTACAGAATATCAATAATAATAATAATAAAATATCTAATTATTTCTGAAATGAAACTCTCTATACAGCTTACAATTTCCCAAAACCGGTAGTACAAGTCATAATCTCTACAGAGTGATTGCTAGAAAACTTCTAAATACAACTGTCCAAAAATAAGGATAAACAGTGCAAAATAAAAATTAGAAGGTGACTCCGAAACCAGCGAATGCAGCAACAGGTTTACCTTGAGTCTCCACAGCAACGGCCAGCACAGCTATTAACGAAAAAAAATACTTGAATCTGCACAAAAATGTGCAGAAGTGTAGTATGAGCACACCAAGACATCCACTGGTCTAATAAACTGACCAAGTATAAGTATAGGAATAACATAATATACATAAATACTATGCCATATGGCTAACAATACAGTAATTGCAATAAGAAAGGAAATAACAAGTATCAGTGGAATACCATAAAAATGACACATAAGGGTGAATGTGATACAAGCTAAATCCGAGATCACAAATACATGGAAGACAAGTAATAAATCAACAACAAGGACCGTTTTCACATTAGGTTTTAATCAATAAACTCCACGAGTTACTGAACCTCGGGAAAATCACAACTCACGGGTCCCAATACCTGCACCCTAACTTTTGGCATCTGGTGCCCTCATCTCAGCTAATAACTGCACAAACGACTTACATGCCAAATAGAATCACTCTCATATAGAAGGCGAGTACAACAAGGGTATCTATACTCAACATAACAAAGAATCCCTTAATCCGTTAAGAGTACTTAGCTACGTATATGCTTGTGCAAGTGTCCTAGCATAGTTCAACCAACTCGTAAGCATAAGAAAAAGGAATGGACAATACGTAAAATATTTTCTCACCACTTTCACAAGAATAAGCTCACATAGGTAAGTGTACCACTACACAATATCAACAACAAGAATGCCCCCAGGCCAACACAAATCATCACAAATCAATCCCTGACACAGCCCACCTAGTCTCGCCATGTGTGCAATAGTAAAGTGAATGCCTGACTTGTCTCGCCACACGCGCACAATAAGGTTCCCACCTTGTCTCTCCACATGCGCAACCTCCCCCCCCCCCTCCCCCACACACACATATCCTGCCTTGTCATGCTGCATGTGCAAATATCAATAGTAACCACAACACGGAAGAAACCTCGTGCAACCCCATATCAACAATCCGCATGGTAGAAACCTCGTGCATCACAATAACATAATCGCACAACAGAAACCTCATGCATCACCACAACAAGTACAACAACACAAATGACAATAATATAAAGTATGGTAAATAAATCAACTCAAGAACCTTCGATCACAAGAAAAAGTAAAACTAGTTCACAAGGAATAACCACAATAAGGAATACTAGGCATAATAAAGACAACTCAACCAGAAAGAAAATAACATGTAACAATAGTCCCACAATGTACGGTTCGACCACAAGAAACTAACATGAATCCAATAATTCCAAATAAAGGCAAGTCCACTAAGGCATAGAACCTCTAAGCTTCTTTTAAGTTTGGGAAATTACGGAAAAGATACAGCCAATTCAAATAAAGATAAGCAGCGAGAAGATCACCATAATCTTAATTAAGGGAGAACATTTACAAAAGGTATAACTACAACTTCAAATAGAGATAAGCAGTTAGAGAAAAGATAACATGGCAGTGGAAGAAATAACAGTCTCAATTAACGCACATATGTATCAAATAACAGTAAGAGTGGACCATGAAGCAATTAATTCCAATTAAGCAGGTAAAGGTGAAACTAATAATTAAGGAACGTAATCATACGAGTACAACTACCTATTTAATGAATACAAGAACCTAGAAACCCTGAAAGGCCAATTTCCACAATATAAGTATGAGTACGTACTCGTCACCTCACGTATACAGACTACCATCAACATAGAAGATTCAATTCCTAAGAGGTAGTTCCCTCACACAAGGTTAGGCAAGATACTTACCTCATAAAGTCTCAATCTTTACAAAAATCTAGAAATCGATCCCAAAAGTCGACCCCCGGTCCTGCATCTCGAAACCCGACAAATTTCACAAAACCAAAACACACATTCTGATACGAGTTCAACCATACAAAAATTATCAAATTCCGATACCATTTCGTCCCTCAAATCATGATTTTTCATTTTGAAAATTTTCTTTCTTCAAAAATCAACATTTTCCTCAACTCAAAACACAAATTATATGATAAAAATGAAGATAATATCATGGTATATATTAAATTCTAGGTGAAGAATCCTTACCCAATCGATTCGCTTGAAAATCCCACAAAGAATCGCTCAAAATCGAGCTTTACAGGTCAAAATATGATAAAAATAGCCTAACCCTCGATTTGGAAAACTTATATTCTGCCCATGTACTTGAACATCGCGATCGCGGGACAACTAGTGTGATCGCGAAGAAGGAAAATAGTAGCTGCCAAAATGAATTACGCGATCGCGGGAGGAACAGTGCGATTGCGAAGAGGGAAAAATGTTGGGGTTAGTATTGCACTATTGTCACTGCCCAAATTCCCAACCCACGGGATCGTGATGGCGCCTAACACAATACTTGCTAGGCAAGCTGATGTTAGAAATTTACTAACCATTTCCTTTAAAAGTTTACTTACATATAATAGAACAAATTAAAAATGAATACTAATAAAGATCAATAATTAAGCCGAACCACGAACTAAATATATAACTATATAACTATCAAAGGTATGATGTCACAATTCACGAACTACTAAGAATACTACAAATAATAGTCTGAAAGAATATATCTCTATTCTGAAAGAAATAAAATAGCATCTATAAGTAAAGAGAAGACTCTAGGAATCTGCGGACGCCAGCAGATCTACCTCGTGTCTCCGAACAAAAATGCGCAGCTACTAAAATCTCCTAACTCTGGCCGGCACCTGGATCTGCACAAAAGAGTGCAGAGTGTAGTATCAGTACAACTGACTCCATGTACTGATTAAGTGCCGAGCCTAACCTCGACGAAGTAGTGACGAGGCTACGGCGGGGAATTTACAATATAACATGTGAGCAATATATAATAAAGAAAGAAAGAAATAATAATAATAAACATGATAACCAGTAACTTGCAACAGTAAATAAAAACAACTCGGGTAATTCTTTTCAGATCTCAGCTATAATCAACTCCTAAAAATTTCCAAGTTTTAATTTAAATCACAGTAAAAATCAGAGTACGAAAACCTTTTTAATAAAACCAAAGTTTTCCAAGTTTCAATTTTTGAAAATCAGTAAAATATAAATATTCTCCCTTATTGCTCCTTGTTGCGGCGCGCAACCCCCTCCCACCTGTCCACCCTTATTGCTCCTCCCTATATATATATCACCCTTATTTCTCCTATTGCGGCGCACAACCCCCTCCCACCTGTCCACCCTTATTGCTCCTCCCTATATATATATCAGCCTTATTTCTCCTATTGCGGCATGCAACCCAATCCCACCTGTCCACCCTTATCACTCCTTGTTGCGGCGTGCAACCCGCTCCCACCAAATATATCATATTAGTTTATTTATAAAAACTTTCACAATTCAGGTCAAGCCTTTCAGAACATGTTTGTATCAACAATTGTAAACAGAAGTTGTAAAACTCATAAACTTCATCAATTATCATGTCACAACGAAACCAACCGGAAATTGTATACATATCGTAATAGTGACATCTAGCTCAATCCTTATGTAACATAACAAAACCAAGAGAACAACCAATACTTCCAAAATACTTGAAACAATACTTAACAATAAGTTAAGGAATCCAAATAGATATATAAACATCAATGATCATGAAACAATTAAGCCCGGAAGCAAATAATTAGAAACGGGGAAGGGACCATGTTCAACAATAATTTAGTGGTGCATAGATACTCGTCACCTCACCTATACACCATACACATTAAAATTCACATAGCATTTAAGTGGGGATTCTTATTCCCTCAAGTCAAGGTTAAACCAAGCACTTACCTCAAATTCGCAGGCCACTCACTGCTCATTACCGCTTTTCCTTTCGAATTTGCCTCTAACCCGCTCGAATCTAAACATAATTAGTTTAATATCATTAATTTATGCTAAAGAAACTAACTTTACTGAAAAATTATTATTTTCCTAAGTTTTCTCAAAAAAAGTTAAAACCCGACCTCAAATTTCGTTTATCCTTTTGCCCTCGAGCCTGAATATGCAATTAGTTTCGAACTACGACCCTAATTCGCGGTCAAAATTCCATTTTTACAAAATTTCCCAATTATCCCCAAACCCCCAATTTCTACCATGAAAATTCTTGATTTTTGATTGAAAAGTGATGAAAAACATAGGGTAATTGAAAGAGAAGAGTTTAGGATTTTTTACAGGATTTTTTACCAACACCTTGGGGATAAATTTGTGTGAAGAAAATCGCCTCTAGGTCTTTGTAGTTCGAAAATTGGTGAAATATAGGTTCTGCCCGATTTTTTAAAACTGTTTTTATATGACTGGACAGGCCTTCATCGCGTTCACGATGGGCCTGCCGCGTTCGCGATGGGTCAGGCCCAATCGCCTTCGCATTCTCGGGGTCTTGAACGCGTTCACTAATCTTTGCTTCCTTTGTCCATCGCGTTCGCTACCAGGTGGTCGCGTTCGCGTAGAAGAAATGCAACTACCCTCCCCCAAGTCTCATTTACATAGTGCGTTCACGTGGCCTGGACGCGTTCGTGAAGCATTAGCCCACCAGTGCTCTGCGTTCGCGTCTTGAACTTAGCGTTAGCATAGAAAAAAAATGGCCCCAGTGCACTATACGCATTCGCGCGTGAACCAACGCGAACGCGAACGCGAAGAACAATTTACCTGCACACCAGAAACAGTCATGACAACAAAACCTTCTTAAGTGTAAAACATCCCGTAGCCTACCCAAAACTCACCCGAGCCCTCGGGGCTCCAAACCAAACATGCACGCAAGTCTAAAACTATCATACAGACTTGCTCGTGTGATCAAAAAGTAACATCTAAAACTATGAAGTTAACCTCAAAACTCATCATTTTTCTCAAGAACACTCAAATTTCACTATTTCTCAAAAATCGGACGTCTGAATCACATCAAATCAACTCCGATTCTTACCAAATTTCACAAATAAGACTTAATATCATAAAACACCTGTATCGAGCTCCGTAACCAAAATATGGGCCCGATACCAACAGTTTCAAACATTAATCCATTTCTTTATTTCATTGAAAATCCAGCAAAACAATTTTCTTTAAAAATTGATTTCTAAGGCTAGGGACCTTCGAATTCAATTCCGGGAAAACGCCCAAGTCCCATATTTTACTATGGAACTCCCGGGATTGTCGGAACATTGATCCGGGTTCATTTACTAAAAATGGTGAACAAAGTCAACTAAAACCAAATTTTAAATTCCAAAAATCATTATTTCTCATATTTTCACATAGAAGCTTTCCGGTTTCACGCCCGGACTGCGCACGTAAATCAAGGTAAATAAAATTAATCTTTTTAAGGCTAATGAGCCTGGAATGGATTTTAAATTATAAGATGGCCCTTTGGGTCATCACAATCTCCACCTCTAAAACACACGTTCGTCCTCGAACAGACATAGAAAATTACCTGAATTGGCAAACAAGTGGTGATATCTACTCTGCATGTCCGACTCGGACTCCCAAGTAGCTGCCTCAACAAGCTGACCTCTCCACGAAACTCGAACTGAAGGGTAACTCTTTGATCTCAACTGACGAACCTGCCAGTCTATAATGGCTACCGACTCCTCCTCATAAGTCAAATCTTTGTCCAATTTGACAGAGCTGAAATCTAACGCGTGGGATGGGTCACCATGATATTTCCAGAGCATAGATGCATGAACTACCGGATGAACTGAGGATAACCCTGGAGGCAACGCAAGTCTATAAGCTACCTCCCCCACTCTATCAAGAATCTCAAATGGCTCGATATACCTAGGGCTCAACTTTCCCTTCTTCCCAAATCTCATGACACCCTTCATTATCACGACCCAAATCCTAACCCAGGTCGCGATGGCGCCCAACACCGCAGTCAGGCTAGCCAACTATTATCTACTAGTGAGTTTCATGTAGTTTATCAAAAATATTTTTCAACACTTGCTTAACTTAGTTTTGAGACATTAAGATAACTTAGGCAACTTTATCCAAAATAAGTAATCATGAAGTCATAATTTACAATTACATTCCAAAAATAAAGTCTACTAGCGTGTGTGCGAGGAACTAGTGTCACAAGTCTACAAGCATCTAATAGAATAATATCAAAAGAATAAAAGTCTATCCTACTGTCTGAGTAAGTATAGACAGGAATGGCAAAATAATAGCTCCAAAGTGCTGCTGGAAGTCGCCAAGAGAAGCAGCTCACTGTGAAGCCTCGACCAGGTATAAATCAGGAACGAGCTCCGGACTGGTACCCAGATGCACCTGCCTCAGAACCTGTACAATTAAGTACAGAGCGTAGCATGAGTACATAAACAATATGTACACAGTAAGTATCCCGCCTAATCTCGAAGAAGTAGTGACGAGAGGTCGACTTGACACTTACTAGGGTCCAAACAGTATATTTAGGTGATATTTTAAAAGAGGACAACAGGTAAGCATGGATAGTAAAGAAATAAATATCGAATCGTAATCAAAATCCAAATACGTGGTGAAGCACCAATTTACAAGTTTTCGATTCGTTCTTCCAGGATATTTCACAGCTCAACAGTCATAAAAACATCAAGCAAATAGCATGCGCATAGTGGAATAAGTACATCCGGCATGGGCCAACATAATAGTAATAACTGTGCACTGCCGAAGGGTCGAATGGCGCGAACTATAGATGCATCTATAACCTGCTGTGGCGTATGGCCCGCTCCCATGAGAGTAGGGGAAAGAATCACTCCGCTCGTGGGATATAAATTGCGAAGCGGTCGCATGCAAACACAATATCTTTCTTTCAATTCTTTTAAAACACCAAATTCTCGGTTTTCTTGAAACAAAGTTGCATACAATGTAGTTATAAAGCGTATAACTCAAGTTAATGGAATTCACATGGCATGGTGTGAGCCCAACTACCTGGACATAACAATAATAGTCACTATGCACGGTCTCTCGTCACCTCGCACGTACGTAGTCCCCCACAAACAATAAGACATAATCATTTAATTCACCTATGGGGAAAATTCCCTCTTACAAGAATAGAAAGGAGACTTACCTCGCGTCAAGCCTACTTCCCGGGTCAAGAATGTGCCCGAAACTCCAAATTTCTTGCCCAAGGACTCGAAACTAGTCAAATATTGCATAACAAATCAGTCTATACTCAAAAGTCCTTAATTCTCCTACATAAATGATCATTTCAATCTAAATTGGGAAAATCCTAAAATACACCTCTGGGCCCACATGCTCGGATTCCGGAAAATTTTGAAGGAAACTATCACCCATGGCCTAAGGATCAATATTATATAGTTTTTGTATGATTCCTTAACAAATTTCTTGGTAATTTCCCTTCTTTTTCAACAACCTAGGTTTCACTCTAAACCCATGATTCCCACTAATTTGATGTGTTAATCTACCTAAGAATTCAAGTATTAAACTAAATTTATAGTCGGGATTAATTACCTTACAATAGCTAGGTCGAATACCTTCCTTGCATGCTCTCAAAATCGCCCAAAGGTGAAGAATAGTGTTAAAAAATGGCTAAGCCCCGTATTTAAAAGGAAACTCATTTCCTACAGGATTTTCGCATCTGCGGAGAAGGGGAAGGGGGCCTGGCTTCGCACCTGCGGAGCGGAGTACGCACCTGCGGCTCCGCTTCTGAGAAAAAGAGTCCACATCTGTGGAAATGGGCAACTCCCTCATGAGTCGTACATGCGAGTCTGGGACCGTAGAAGGGGTCTCGCACCTGCGACTTGCCCTCCACAGGTGCGGTCGCACCAGATCTGTTGCACCAGAAGTCATTTAAGGCTGGTTCTTGCCTCGCTCAATGCCTGAATGGCATCTGGCCCAACCCGAGACCTCATCCAAATATACCAACAATTCCTAAATCATAATACGGACTCGCTCGAGCCTTCGGAACGTCCAAAATAATGTTAAATCTAAAAATAATACCCCAAAACTATTGGATCAAACTTAAGATCTTTAAGTTCTTGAATTCGCTTTCAATACGCCGAACCTACCTATACTACTCGGAATGACACCAAAATTTGCAAGCAAGTCATAAATGACACAACAAAACTATTCCCGGTCTCGAAATTCAGTTTGGATCTCGATAACACAAAAACACGTTCCAAACCTCAAGTTTGAACTTAAGGAAACCTTAATTCACTGTTAGGCGCTGAAACGCCCCCAGGTCATCCAAAACCCATTCCGAACACACGCCCAAGTCTGAAATCATCATGCGAACCTACCGGAACCTTCGAATCTCGATTCCGAGGTCGTTTACTAAAAATATTGACCGAATTCAAACTCGGCCTTAAAGGCCAACCTTAAGGAACGAAGCGTTCCTATACCACTCCAAACTCCTCAAAAACTCGAACCACCCGTCCCCGCAAGTCATAAATCAGTAAGAGCAACTACGGGAGGTCTCATTTAGGGGCACGGGGTCCTAGAACACAAAATGACCGGTCAGGTCGTTACATTCTCCACCTCTTAAACAAACGTTCGTCCTCGAACAGGTCTAGAATCATACCTGGAGTGCTGAATAAGTGTGGATATCTTTTTCGCATGTCCTTCTCGGACTCCCAAGTCGCCTCCTCGACTGGTTGGCCCCTCCACTGGACCTTTATGGCGGAAGTCCTCTTGGACCTCAACTGGCGATCCTTCATGTCAATAATAGCAACTGACTCCTCCTTGTAGCCCAACCTCTCATCCAACTGAATGGTACTGAAATCTATCACGTGAGAGAAGTCGACGTGATACCTCCGGAGCATGGATACATGAAAGACCGGATGAACCCCTGATAGACTGGGAGGTAAAGAAAGCTCATAAGCAACCTCTCCAACTCGTCTCAACACCTCAAATGGGCCTATAAACCTCGGGCTCAGCTTTCCCTTCTTCCCAAACCTCATAATACCCTTCATCGGCGAGACCTTCAACAGAACCTTCTCGCCCTCCATAAATGATTCATCACGCGCCTTCTGATCCGCGTAATTCTTCTGTCTGGACTGTGCTGTGCGAAGTCTTTCTTGAATCAACTTCACCTTCTCCAAAGCATCCTTCACCATATCAGTGCCATATAGCTTAGCCTTGCCAGGCTCAAACCACCCGATGGGAGAACGACATCGCCAACTATACAAGGCCTCAAGTGGATCCATCTCAATGCTAGACTGATAACTATTATTATAAGCAAACTCAGCCAAAGGCAAGAATTGGTCCCACTGTCCTCCAAAGTCAATTACACATGCCCTGAGCATGTCCTCTAATATCTGAACTGTGCTCTCCGACTGCCCATTGGTCTGAGGGTGGAATGTTGTGTTGAGCTCTAGTCGGGTGCCTAACTCACTCAGTACGGCTCTCCAGAAGTGAGAGGTGAACTGAGGACCTAAATCTAATATAATTGACACAGGCACACCGTGCAACCGAACTATCTCCCGAATGTAGATCTGGGCCAACCTCTTAGAAGTATAAGTAGTAGCTACTGGAATGAAATGTGCCGACTTGGTCAACCTGTCCATAATGACCCAAACCGCATCAACCTTCCGCAAAGTCCGAGGAAATCCAACTATGAAGTCCATAGTGATGCGCTCCATTTCCACTCAGGTATAGGAATCTGCTGAAGTAGGCCTCCTGGCCTCTGGTGCTCCTACTTAACCTACTGGAAATTTAGACATCTAGCCACATACTCCACTATGTCTTTCTTCATCCGTCTCCACCGGTAATGCTGCCTCAAGTCAGATACATCTTCGTAGCACCAGGATGAATAGAATACTGTGAACTATGAGCCTCCTCTCGAATCCTCTCCCTCAGGCCATCAAAATTGGGGATACATAAACAACCCTGAAGCCTCAGAACACCATCCTCGATAATGGAAACCTCCTTGCTACCACCCTGTACCACTGTCTTCCGCAACTCTGCCAGGCGCGGATCATCAAACTGCTGAGCCTTGATCTCCCCCAATAATGAAGACTGAGCAACCACACGTGCGAGAACTCGGCTGGGCTCTGAAAGGTCCAACCTCACCAGGCAATTAGCCAAGGAATTAATGTCTAAGGCTAGAGGTCTCTCCTCTGCTGAAATGAAAGCCAAACTACCCATACTCTCCGCCTTCTTGCTTAAGGAATTTGCAACCACGTTTGCCTTGCCCGGATGATAAAGAATGGTGATGTCATAATCCTTCAGCAACTCAAGCCACCTACGCTACCTCAAATTAAGATCCCTTTGCTTGAACAAGTGCTGCAAACTACGGTGATCTGTATAAACCTCACAAGGCACCCCATACAAGTAATGCCTCCAAATTTGCACAGGGTAATTCTTCTCGTGAATCTTCAGCTGCCGTGAAGCATATGCATAACTCGCCCCTCCTGCATCAACACACAACCTAAACAAATGCATGAAGCATCACAATAAACTGTATACATCCCTGAGCCAGAAGGCAACACTAGAACTGGTGTTGATGTCAATGTTGTCGTGAGCTTCTGAAAGCTCGCCTCACACTGGTCGGACCATCAAAATGGGGAATTCTTCTAAGTCAATCTAGTTAGAGGAGCTGAAATAGATGAAAAACCTTCCACAAATCGGCAATAATAACCTGCTAGACCCAAGAAGCTCCTGATCTCTGTAGCTGAAGTGGGGCGTAGCCAACTCTGAACTGCCTCAATCTTCTTAGGGTCAACCTTGATACCCTCTCCAGATACCATATGCCCCAAGAATGCCACCGAATCCAACCAAAACTCACACTTGGAGAACTTAGCATACAGCTTATGTTCTCGCAAAATCTGGAGCACAACCATCAAATGCTGCTCGTGCTCCCCCAGGCTACGTGAGTAAATCAGAATGTCATCAATGAAGACGATGAAAAAGAATCAATATAAGGCCTGAACACCCTGTTCATCAAGCCCATAAATGTTGTTGGGGCATTAGTCAAGCCAAAGAACATCACCAGGAACTCATAATGACCATATCTCGTACAAAAGGCCATCTTCGGAACATCGAGTCCCAAATCTTCAACTGATGGTACCCCGATCTCAGGTCAATGTTAGAAAACAACCGAGCACCCTGCAACTGGTCAAAAAAATCATCGATATGCGGCAATGGGTACTTGTTCTTGATGGTGACCTTGTTCAACTGAAGGTAGTCAATACACATCTGCATAGTCACATCCTTCTTTTTCACAAATAACACTGGAGCACCCCAAGGCGATACACTCGGTCTGATAAACCCCTTAGCCAACAACTCCTCAAGTTATTCTTTCAATTCCTTCGGAGCCATACGGTATGGGGGAATAGATATAGGCTGGGTGCCTGGAGCTAAGTCAATGCAAAAATCAATGTCATGATCCGGTGGCATGCCTGGAAGGTCTGAAGGGAATACATCATCAAACTCTCGAACTACTGGAACTAAATCAATCATCGGAGATTCGGCGGTGGTGTACCGCACATACGCAATATAAGCCAAACAACCCTTCTCGGCCATATGTCGAGCCTTCAGGAAAGAAATAATCCGATTAGCGTCACTAACTGAGGAACCTCTCCACTCCAATCTCGGCAACTCGGGCATGGCTAGAGTAACAATCTTGGCATGGCAATCTAAAATGGCATGATAGGGAGACAACCAATCCATGCCTAGGATGACCTCAAAATCAACCATATCAAGTAAAAAGAGGTCTGCTCTGGACTCGAACCCATAGAATGTAACCACACAGGACTGATAAATCCGATCCACAACCACAGAATCGCCCACGGAAGTGGACACATAAACAGGAGTACCCAAGGACTCACGAAGAATATCCCGGGAATGAGCAAATAAGGATGATACATATGAATAAATGGACCCTGGATCGAATAATACCGATGCATCTCTACCGCATACTGAAATAATACTTGTGATCATGACATCTGAGGACACTGCATCTGATCTGGCCAGAATAACATAGAATCTGGTTGGGCCGCCGGATGACTGACCTCCACCGAAATAAATAGGAGCTGACTGGGATCCCTCTGCCTGGCCTCCACCTCTGGGACGACCCCTACCAGTATGTCCTCCACCTCTGGGTGGCCGAACCGCTGGTGCTGATCTCATAGGCTGGTGACCCTGCTGCACTCTCTTGCCCCAAAGCCTGGGACAATACCTCTTTATGTGACCTGAATCCCCACACTCATAACAACCTCACGGCACCATGGCCTGCTGCCCTGAAGAAGAACCCTGAATTGTGGGAGAGCGATGTGAACCCTCGGGCATAACACTGAAGTACGGGCTGAAAGACCCCTGATGACCAGAATACCCGCCGGAGGAACCCTGAATAGCTGGTGGGCGGTAAGAATTCTCTGGCATTGTGCTAAAATAAGGCCTCGCTGGAATACCTCGTGGAGGTGGTGCTGAATATGGGGGCCTACTGGGCTGGCCCCTACCAAATTGACGTCTACCCCTAGCTGGAGCACCTCTGAAATCCCTAGAAAATCTAGCTCTCTTATCCTGCTGACCCTGCTCTCTGCTCCTCGACCAATAACTTTCAATCCTGCGAGCGATCTCTACCACAAGCTGATAAGGAGTCCACATCTCCACCTCTCGGGCCATGTTGTCCCTAATACCTAGATGCAACCCAGCTACAAATCTCCGTACTCTCTCTGTGTCAGTAGGAAGTATCTTGAGTGCGTGACGAGACAGCTCAGAAAACCTAGCCTTATAGTCGGTCACTGACATCTGACCCTTCTCCAGCTGCTCAAACAGATACCGCAGCTTTTCCCTCTCAGAGGGTGGAATATACCGATCCAAGAATAGGCGAGTGAACTGCTCCCAAGTGAGGGGAGGAGAGTTTGTCGGTCTGCGAAGAAGGTAGGACTGCCACCATCTGCGGGCCCTGCCCTCTAGCTGAAAAGTAGTGAAGTCAACTCTATGAGACTCCAGTATCCTTATGTTGTGCAGTCTGTCCCTGCACCTATCAATAAAGTCTTGTGCGTCCTCATGACGCTCGCCTCCGTAGACAGGAGGGTGCAGTCTAGTCCAACTATCATATAACTTCTGCGGATCACTGTCCGCAGCTGGTCTGGCCTCAGGTTCTGCTGCTGCTGGCTGGACCCCGCCCACGGGTAGTGTACCCGAGGTCTGATATACTGATGCTGCATGTCCGGCGGCCTGTGTAGTAAAGGTTTGTGCTCCCCCTCCTGCATTAGATGTGGACGGATTTGGTGGAAATAAACCAGCCTGAGTCACGGTGTCCATGAACCGCATCAAACGGCCCATGACCTCCTGAAATCCTGGCGTTGTCATAAAGTCCAAAGGGGAAGGATCTGTTGTGGGCACCTCGCCCTGCTCCTCAATGATGGGATCCTCTACTGGATCTGATGGGGGTGTAACTGGTACAGTCATGGGACGCCCTCGTCCCCTACCTCGGGCCAGTGCTCTCCCCCGAACTCTGCCACGGCCTAGGATGACGAGGGTAGTGGCCCCTCCCAGGTCTGGAACATCGACTGCACGCGTCCTCACCATCTGTGAGAGAATAAAAGAGTGAGATTTATTATACCATCAACTGGATGGTAGAAGGTGAATTAAGAGAGATTACCTAACACCCTATAGCCTCCCGAAGTATAAATACAAACGTCTCCGTACCGATCCGCCAGACTCTATTGAGTTTTCCATAACTTGTGAGACCTACGTGAACCTAGAGCTCTGATACCATGTTGTCACGACCCAAATCCTAACCCAGATTGCGATGGCGCCCAACACTGCAGTCAGGCAAGCCAACCATTATCTACTAGTGAGTTTCATGTACTTTACCAAAAACATTTTTCAACACTTGCTTAACTTAGTTTTGAGACATTAAGTAGAAACGGATAACTTATGCAAATTTATACAAAATAAATAATCATGAAGTCATAATTTAAGATTACATTCCAAAAATAAAGTCTACTAGCGTGTGTGCCAGGAACTAGTGTCACAAGTCTATAGGCATCTAATAGAATAATTTTATTGGTAAAAAAGAGTTTCACACGTAAGCCAACTCTTGACAACTCAGCCAGTTATGTGGACACAGGAGAATGCGAAAGCTGGATGTGATTCTTTGAAGAGGTACACAACAAAGAGGCACGATTCAATAAACCCTCGAGCTCATCAGCCACGGGAAACTCGCTCTAATCGAGACAAGGAACGAATACGGTCAGAGTGAATCTAGACAGAATTACAGATATATTCAGGAATCCCCAATAAAAAGCCCAGACGTTGTGTAACCTTCACATAACAGTTACATTTTCCCTTGGTAACGCTTCATTAATGCAATAATTGCTCAGTAATGAGCAATTATTGCAAGAACCAAACGTTATATTGAGAAACCTTCTATATAAAAGAAGGAAATATAACTTGTAAGGATATCTGATTTTCGAATACAATCTACTTTGCTTTTCTATATTTTGGAAATATTGTCTATTACTCGTTTCTCTTTATTTTAGTATTATTTCCTTGATTATCAGTAACCCGTGTTCATCCTAGAAATAACTTTAGTCAAAGGNGTAAAGCAAATGATTGCAGAGTATGTGAGCCAAGCTTTGCAAGAATTTGCGAGGGGATTACCGGAAGCGTTACCTGCACCACCGACACCACCCCCCAATAATACCATCACCATGGAAAATCCTCAATCTGCGTTAACAAACTCAGGAAGGGGGGATACTCCTAATGAATCTCTCGAAGCGAGACCAGGTATATCTAATAACTCTGAAGTACAGACTTTATTACTAACTTTGCAGAAACAGGTGAAGGAACAAAACGATCGAATCGAACAAATTCCTGGAGTACCACCTGTTATCAAAGGCATTGACGATGATAGATATTCTCAATAACCTTGAAAACCAATCACAACACCCGTACTCATTCCGAAGAAGTTTAAAATGCCTGACGTACCTAAATATGACGGGACAACTGACCCACGCGACCATGTAACTGCTTTTACCACCAGAGTGAAGGGAAACGACTTAACAAAACAAGAAATTGAGTCGGTCCTGGTTAAAAAATTTGGAGAAACACTTACCAAAGGGGCGCTAACCTGGTATTCTATTCTCCCTGAAAACTCTATTGATTCTTTTGCTGAGCTTGCAGATTCTTTCATAAAGGCACACTCCGGTGCGCAAAAAGTCGAGAAAAGGATGGAGGACATCTTTAAAATAAAACAAGGAGACACGGAACTACTTCGTGAATTTGTAGACAGGTTTCAACGAGAAAGAATGCAACTACCAAGGGTGCCTGATAATTTGGCAGCCATGGCATTCGCAAGTAATCTAAATGAAAAAAGCTCAGAAGCCACGAGAAGACTCAAGGAAAGCTTGAGAGAATTCCTAGCTACAACGCGGAACGATGTTTATAACAGGTATAGTACTAAACTTCGAATAAAAGATACCATTGCTCGTCCAAAAGAGGAAGATTATACCAGATCCAGGCGTTCAGAATTAGACAGGAGATCAGATAAAAACAGGTACTATCCTTACATGGGACCATCGGGACGTGAAACTTGTCCCATGTTCGAAAACACCAGGTCAGATTATGCACCACCAAGTAGAGATGTGGGCTCGTCTTCATCTAGATCCAGAAGGGATCAAGGTCAGCGACCTAGAGGTAATGTGCAAATTGGGGATCATACCTTTAATGTAAGTACCTCTAAACTAATTTCAGTGTTAAGAAATTTTGGTGATAAGGTTCGGTGGCCCAAAGAGATGAGGTCAAATCCGAATAAGAGGAACCCAGATCTCTGGTGTGAATTCCATAATGATCATGGACATAGAATTGCAGATTGCAGATTTTGCAAGGTGAGGTAGAACAATTCTTGAAACAGGGCTATTTGACATAATTGTTCAGTGAAAAAGGTAAACAGGCATACATGAAGAACAGGAAGGAGCCCCTAAAACCTCCATCTCCAAAATGAACCGTCAACGTGATACACGGAGATGAAGAAGTAAACAGAGTGGTATGCAAAACGACCACAAAGTTCACAATTACACATGGAAAATGGGTTCATGAAAATCTGGAAGCGGACGATATAACCTTTGATGATGCAGATATCGGTGGATTAATGCTTCCTCACAACGATGCTCTGGTGATATCTTTACTTATTCATGACACTAACGTAAAAAGAGTGTTGATTGATCCAGGTAGTTCAGTCAATATCATTTTGCTAAAGTCATGGAAGAAATGCTATTGGGGAATCAAGTAATCCCAAGGCCACGAGCCATATCAGGGTTTGATAATTCTACGGTTATAACAAAAGGAGAAATTGAGCTTAGCACTTATGCTGAGGGGGTGATCAAAGGTACCAGGTTCCAAGTCATCGATACTGACATGGCTTATAACATAATCATGGGAAGGCCATGGATCCATGACATAAAAGCAATACCCTCTACCTTGCATCAGGTAATTAAATTCCCCTCTGAATGGGGGATTCATCAAAGGCGATCAGCAAACCGCAAGAAATATAAATTCCGTGGTACACTACAACAAAAAAGTAGAGGTGGAAGAATCAAAAGATAAGGGAATCTCCCAAGCAGGTAACACCGCCCAAACAGGCATGGAAGAAATTACTACCCAAATAGGTACGGAAGTTATTATTGCTGAAACAGGTACGAAAGAAAATACTTACGAGAAGGTGAATCAAGTTACCACGGAAGGTGCATTAGACCACACGGATGTAGATTCCAGACCGAACGTCAATCATGAACCGGAGGAAGACGAGCACATCAAAACAACTACGCAAGAGCTCGAAGTTTTTCCATTGTCTAAACAAAAGCCTGAACAGAAAGTGTATATAGGCACGAGGTTGGGCCCCGGTCGAAGAGGTAAGTTAATGATTATTTAAAGGCTAACGCAGACTGCTTTGCGTGGTCCCACTCAGATATGACAGGTATCCCACTAGAAGTGATGACTCATAAACTAAATGAAGATCCATCTTTCGTACCTGTTAAGCAGAAGAAAGAAAGCAAGGACAATTCAAGAACCAAGTGATTGACGAAGAGGTAAAGAAACTCTTGAAGATTGGTTCGATACGAGAGGTAACGTACCCTAACTGGCTAGCTAACACTGTGGTAGTACCTAAAAAAAATGGCAAATGGAGAGTATGCGTAGATTATCTGACTTAAATAAAGCATGCTCCAAAGATTCATTCCCATGCCACCGCAGGTCATGAATTTTTAAGCTTCCTAGACGCGTATTCTGGTTATAATTAGATTAAAATAGATCCCTTAGACGAGGAAAAGACCTCCTTTATTACAAACATGGGGACTTATTGTTATAAAGTCATGCCTTTTGGCTTGAAAAATGCTGGAGCCACCTATCAAAGGCTAGTGACCAAGATGTTCCAGGAACATCTGGGAAAAATGATGGAAGTTTACATTGATGACATGCTTGTAAAATCAACACGGGCGGAAGACCATTTCCGGCACCTCTCTCTTACCTTTGACATTTTACGCAGGTAGAATATGAAGTTGAATCCAGAAAAATGCGCTTTTGGCGTAGAATCAGGTAAATTCTTAGGTTTCCTTGTATCAAACAGGGGAGTAGAGGTAAATCCTGATCAAATTAAAGATATAGAAGAAATACCTGATGTACTTATAAACAAAAAAGAAGTTCAAAGACTAACGGGAAGAATTGCAGCCTTAGGAAGATTTATTTCCAAATCTTCTGAGAAAAGTTTTAAATTCTTTGCAGTTCTCAAAAAGCAAAATCGATTCGAATGGAGTGAAGAATGGAAATAGGCTCTCAAAGAAATAAAGTCTTATCTATCAAAACCTCTGTTGTTGTCAAAGCCAAAGAAGGGGGAAGGGCTGTACGTCTACCTTGCTGTCTCGGAAATTGCTGTAAGTGCAGTGTTGGTAAGGGAGAATAAAGGTAAACAATCTCCTATTTATTATGTAAGCAAAAAATTACTAGATGCTGAAACTAGATATCCACATCTAGAAAAATTATCCTTAGCTCTAATCATGGCATCCAGAAAATTAAGACCATACTTTCAATGTCATCCAATCACAGTTATGACCTCGTATCCATTAAGAAACATATTGCATAAATAAGAAATATCAGGAAGATTAGCCAAATGGGCTATAGAATTAAGTGAGCATGAAATAATATATCATCCTAGGACTGCAATCAAGTCTCAGATCTTAGTTGATTTTGTCGCTGACTTTAGTAATAGCATTGTCCCTGAAATGGAGAGAGAGTTACAACTCTTCAACGGTGTTAATCCGGGTCTATGGACCCTATTTACTGATGGTTCTTCCAATATAAAAGGTTCCGGCTTAGGTATAGTCTTAATATCACCAACGGGTCAAAAGACACGACAGGCTATCAAATGTTATCCTATAACTAACAATGAGGCAGAGTGCACAGCTCTTATTGCATGATTAGAACTTGCACGAGAGCTTCAATCGAGCAAATCATGATCAAAAGCGGTTCCCAACTGGTAGTAAATCAAATGCAGGGGACTTACATTGCTCGAGAGACTCGGATGATACAATATTTGGAAAAGGCACGAGAGCTCGTGAGACAATTCAACACGTGGAAGGTAGTACAGATACCTAGAGAGGAAAATTCTGAAGCAGATGCATTATCTAACCTCGCTGCAGTCATGGAAGTAACAAACAAGGACAATGCAATCGTCTTTCATCTATTCCATTCAGCTATCGACTAGGAAAGAAATGAGGTAACTTTCAATAATTTAACCTGGGATTGGAGAAACGAAATCTTAAATTTTTTGCAGAATGGCACCGTACCTGAAAACAAGAAAACAGCTCAAGCACTTCATCGCAAAGCTGCACGGTACTGCCTCATTCATAACTCATTATATCGCAAGATGTTCGGAGGGCCCCTAGCAAAATGCCTCGGACCTAACCAAACGGAATTTGTGATGAAAGAAGTCCACGAAGGACACTATGGAAATCACTCAGGGGCGAGATCCTTAGTGAAAACCTTAATCAGAGCTGGATGCTATTGGCCTAAGATGGAAGAAGAGGCCGAGAACTTCGTATCCAAATGCGATAGGTGCCAAAGTTTTGCCGATAACATACATCGACCAATGGAATTATTGCATCCAATAATATCCCCCTGGCCTTTCATGAAATGGGGGATGTACATAGTAGGACCTCTTCCCACAGCTAAAGGACAGGTACGGTTTTTGCTCATGCTAACCAACTATTTTACAAAATGGGTAGAGGCAGAAGCGTTCAAACAAGTGCGAGAAAAGGAAGTTAAAAGCTTCTTATGGTGAAACATAATATGCCGCTTTGGGATACCAAAGGAAATCGTGTGTGATAATGGCCCACAATTCATAGGCTCACAAATCACAGAATTCTTCGAAAGCTAGCAAATCAAACGAATCACTTCAACGCCATACCACCCCGTGGCTAATGGTCAAGTTGAGTCAACGAATAAGGTCATCATCAACAATCTAAAGAAGCGGCTGGATAAAGCCAAAGGAAACTGGCCTGATGAGTTACCAGCGGTACTATGGGCATATAGAACAACTTCAAAACAACCACGGGAGAAACTCCGTTCGCACTTGTCTATGGCTTAGAAGCCTTAATACCTGTGGAGATTGGAGAACCAAGCATCAGGTTCACAACAGCCATGGAGGAAGCAAACGACGACGAATTGACGACCAATCTAGACTTGCTTGAACCACGGAGAGAAGCAGCATTGATACGGATAACAGCTCAAAAACAAATCATAGAGCGTTATCAAAACCGTAAAGCTCATCTCAGGTAATTCATGATTGGGGAATTCGTCCTCAAAAAACGTCTTTCAATCAACGAAAGAAGCAGGCGCAGGAAAGCTAAATCCAAACTGGGAAGGACCCTACAAAATCCGAGGCATAGCTGGGAAGGGCGCCTACGAGTTGGAAGCTATGGACGGCAGAATCCTACCAATAAGTTGGAATGCCATTCACTTGAAGAAGTGCTACTTTTAAGGAAAATAAGTACCCCCGGTCACGTATCACACGTTCGATTTTATTTTGAACATTTAAAATTTTACTAACTTTTTTAGATGATAGGCATAAAGCTAACCCATCACCAGATGATGATATTAGACCTGCAAAGATGCGAGGAAATAACACAATTCCCGGTCTAGGGTTACACTTTCTGATTGACGTTTTAAAGGGTTAAGCAGTCATCATCTAAAAAAATACATAACTTCGAGTCCGGAATGTTTTTTCTTTTCAAGAAAAGGACCACAAGGAAGGAATAATCAAGTGCTCGAGATCTCATTCTTCAAAGCTCAAAC
Source organism: Nicotiana knightiana (assembly GCA_005239525.1). Taxonomy (NCBI): domain Eukaryota; kingdom Viridiplantae; phylum Streptophyta; class Magnoliopsida; order Solanales; family Solanaceae; genus Nicotiana; species Nicotiana knightiana. The sequence continues at coordinate 123,870 of ML383146.1, read as the reverse complement.
ACTAGGGGGACTATACAGTATGGAAGGCTAAGACGAAGCAAAGAAGACTATCAGAAAGTCAAAAGCTCGAGCCTGAAGACCCATCTACCCAACAAGACAAGTGATACGAGCAGAATCGAAAGAGATCAAACGAGTCATCCAAATACAAAGCCTAATGCAAAAATGCAAAAAACCTTCGAACATGTTCAGGTTGAAAGGCAAAATATTACTCGCGAGGAAGAAATGTACATCTTTATAATTATTCAAAATTGTTGTAACAAAAACAGTTAGGGGTAAAAGATTATCATAAGTGTACTCATTCAAAAACTGTTATGGTTAAAAATAGTTATGAAATATTTGTACTCATATAGAAAATGTTGTCAAATAAAACAGTTATGGATGAAAGATCAAAATCCTTGTATTTGTTCAGAAAACTATTATCAAATAAAATAGTTAAGGATAAGAAAACATTTCCCTCGTACATATTAGAAAACTGTTTCCAACAAAAACAGTTGCGGGTAAAAACCCCAATTCTTATAATAAATGTTACTAATGAAAAATAGTTGCTCCCTTGTATTTACGCGAAAAAAATGTTACCTATGAAAAACAGTTACGAAATACAAGTGTATATCAAATCTGTTAAATAAAAACAGTTGCAACATGAGTCTTAGACGACAATCGTAAACACATGTAAAATGTTGTGGAAGTTCAAACAAAAAAATTCCCTTAGAAGCATTTCTAAACATGTGAAAAATTCCTCACTTTATTGCACTACTATGAAGTTGAGACGTCTTCTTCATTAAGCATCAATCAAAAAGGGCCCTATCTTATAAATAAAGCTTATCATAAACAAATGCTTATATTTTGTACAAACACCGTACCTACTATAAAAAGGTTCGAGTAATTTTAGCATTTTCATGCGAAAGTTCAGAGGTAAAACTAAAAACCTCAAAAAGCAAGACATGCAAAACACTTAAGAGCAAAACAGAAGCTCGAAACAAAAAAGTCATAAATTGCATTCATATCAAATAGAGCGGCTAAGTAAGAACTAAGTACTAACTAGTACTTAGCCGCATTTAATAATTATATTTTTGTGCCCCTAAGTTGTCAGTTGGGGACTTCAAAGATCCAAATTTACCCCTGATGGAGCTGGGGGTAACCACCAATCCAATAAAAAAACAAGGAGAACCAATACTTATCTTCTTGTGGAGGAGGGATGACTTCTTCATTAATAGGAGGAACGGGAGCAACTTGAGGCGAAGAGACAAGAGCGGCAGAAGTTTCACCATCAGATGGAGAAAGATTAAGACACTGTTGAGTCTTCTCCATAGCCTCTTTGGTTTTAGCTATTGCAGCACTGAGGTCGAAACCTTGTTGACTCATTTCTGTCAATGTATCAAGGCGAGAATTCATATATGCCCAACTTACATCAACAACAACCGCTTCTTCAAGATCGTTATAATCTTTTGCCCAAATTTGAAGCTCGGCTTTTAACCCATCCTTCTCCGCTTCAGCATCTTCATAGGCAGCCCTCAGAGGTACGATCGACTCCTCCAAAATTTGGACTCTATTTAATGCATTACGCGTTTCTTCTTGGGCCCGAGAGAGTTATTGTACGAGCTCGCCAGAATATACCTCCTTCTGCCCTAGAAAATCCTTCAAGTTCCTGATCTCCTCCGAGGCTTGCGACAATTGTTCAGCAAATGAGGATTCCAGAATGCTCTTATCCTTATCAGCCTGGTTTGAAGAAGCCTTCTCCACCACCAGTTCCGTTGCCATAATCCTCAGTTGTCTTTTCAAGGTATTCCTCTCCTCCTCTAAGGCGTCCATATCAATTCTCAAGCTATCATACTGTGCTCTTAGATCACCAAGATCAGCCTGCAATTCTCTTGTTTCCTGATCCAAATTTGAGATCCTCTTCATAAGCTCCACACCAATAAGGTTGATCTACAAGAAGAAAACCAATTAGATATGATAAATTATTTAGACATGGTAAATTTCACATGTGAAAATAGAATTGCATCGTTCCTTCAAGGAGGTATGCACCACTTCATTGGCCCAAGTAAGGGCTGTATGGCTAGCTAGCTTGGTTTTTTCCGTGGGACCTATCAAAGGTTTCAGCCATACCTCGGGTTCATCCGTCTTCTTGAAAAGACTTCCCTCAGCTGGAACCTCTATCATCACCCTCCGCATCTCCCTGCTAGAAGACCCTACTTCCCTAATGGAAGGCATGGAAGCAGGCACGGATGAGACATCAGCAGGCACTGGGGGTGGGGGAACTGAAGAAGGCACGGGCAAAATAGCAGGCACAGAAGATTGAAGAATTGAGGAAACCGCAGTTAAAGATACGGCAGAAACCATAATAGCTAAAGGAACGGAGGAAACACGAGGAACCGATGAAACATCTTCTCTTAAAGAGTCAGGAAAAATAGTAGCTAAAGGAACATCATCAGGAGCAAGATTAAAACCTTCTTGGAACAAATACTCAACAAAATCATGAACAGGGGACTGTAAACGTTTTCAGAGGTTAAGGGTCTAACTGCAGACACGGAAGGAAAAGTCATGGGTGTAGACTCGTCGCCCAAAACCACCTGCCTTCTCCGTGACCTGTGCACCAGATCACCCTTCTTTTCTTCCTCTTCTTCAGAACGGGAATCATCCACTTTCCTCTTCGAGGAAGACGAACTAACAATAATATCTTGGGCTTGGGCCAGAGACATCTTTGGAACAGACAAAGCAGACACCCCACGGGCAGAAAACCATATCAAAAAGGGGAAGATTAAGCGAGAATAAAAGAAGGCTCTAGCAAGAAAAGAAGTAAAAAACTTCACTTACAGTGGGTCTTTACATGCCACTGTACTTCCCAGCGAAGTAATCCAAGACCTTTCTTCTAATGAAGCGACAGACAACAACTTTTCTACCCAGTCACGGATACCGGAGACATTCTCAATAGTACCCATGATTGCTGGAAGAAGAAGAAATAGATACGGTGTTAATAAAACATCTTAAAGAAAAACAAATGCGAACTAAAAATGTACTTACGTGCGCGATTCCACTTCTCAGGGAAGGGAAGATTCTCTTCACCCACTAAACCAGCAGTAGGAACAGCGACATACTGGAGGTACCAACCTTTGTCCTTGTCATCATCAGGGGTTACCAACATTCTCTTACTTCGATCAACCAGAGTAAAAACCCCTTGATGAAATAGGACAGGGGAGTAAAGATGAATAAGATGGTTGAAAGTAAAAGGAACTGAGGATAAGGAAGCTAAACTCCTAAGACACGTGACCACTCGCCACACAAGCGGACCAACTTGTCCCAAACAAATATCGAAGAAACGACAGAACTCGATTATGACTGGATCAATGGGAGGTCTAAACCCTAGTGTAAAAGGATACGTATAAACAAAAGAATAACCCGTCTTATAAGACGTTATTCTTTGATTACCGTTCGGAACATAAACAGGGAAATCAGACCTCCAAGAACAATCCCTACGAACCAGGGAAATATGGCCCTCAGTAATAAGGGTTGAATACCTCTCAACACTGTCTAAAGAAGAAGACTGGTCTACAAGAACTGGGTTTTCCCTAGTAAAGACAAATTCAGCGGGAATAATTTCATCAACTTAGGTTCACGAAGATGATCGTCTTTACCTCTACATGAAGAACGAGAAGACTTAGCCCTAAGAGAAACTAAAGACCTAGCGGAAGGAGGAGAAATTATATGAGGGGAAGAAGAACCTCTGGAAGGAGTGGATCCTAAACTCCTTAATATACTGCCCCTCCGACTCCTAGTCGGGGCAGAAGAAGGTGTTAAGTTTTCTGCATCTATTATTCTTTTAGGCTGATTTGATGAAGACATGTTTACAAAGGAAATAGAAAATTCTTTACAAATAAAGGAGACAAGTAATAGAATGTTTCGTGGAAGTAAAGAAAGGAAGAAAGGTATTTATACTTGAAGATGACCAACAAAAATGGGAAAAATAATGATGAAAAGTCATAATTAAAGGCGTCACTTCGGAACTGACGCACCCGCAAAAAGCCCTAAAAGGTGCCTAGTAAATGAAGAACCAATATGAGAAGGACACGCGGTATGAGCATTAAATAGAAGCGACAAACGACGCCTATGTTCATAAAAAGATGCGATGTTTCTAGGCAAAGCGACGGCAAAATATTCCCGCCATAAATGAGTATCCACTTACCAAATATTAATCGATAAATATATGGTAAGTGGGGGGACTATCTGTATTGGTAAAAAAGAGTTTCACACGTAAGCCAACTCTTGACAACTCAGGCAGTTATGTGGACACAGGAGAATGCGGCAGCTGGATGTGATTCTTTGAAGAGGTACGGAACCATGAGGCACGATTCAATAAACCCTCGAGCTCATCAGCCAGGGGAAACTCGCTCTAATCGAGACAAGGAAGGGATATGGTCAGAGTGAATCTAGACAGAATTACATATAGATTCAGGAATCCCCAATAAAAAGCCTAGACGTTGTGTAACTTTCACATAATAGTTACATTTACCCTTGGTAACGCTTCATTAATGCAATAATTAGTCATTAATGAGCAATTATTGCAAGAACCAAATGTTATATTGAGAAACCTCCTATATAAAGGAAGGAAATATAACTTGTAAGGACATCTAATTTTCGAATACAATCTACTTTGCTTTTCCATATTTCGAAAATATTTTCTATTACTCGTTTCTCTTTATTTTAGTATTATTTCCTTGATTATCAATAACCTGTGTTCATCCTAGAAATAGCTTTGGTCAAAGGATCTCCAAAGTGCTGCTGGAAGTATAGACAGGAATTGCAAAACAATATCTCCAAAGTGCTGCTGGAAGTCATCAAGAGAAGCAGCTCACCGTGAAGCCTCGACCAGGTATAAATCAGGAACGAGCTCCGGACTGGTACCCAAATGCACCTGCCTCAGAACCTGTACAATTAAGCACAGAACGTAGCATGAGTACATAAACAATATGCACCCAGTAAGTATCCCACCTAATCTCGAAGAAGTAGTGACAAGAGGTCGATTTGACACTTACTAGGGTCCAAACAGTATATTAAGGTGATATTTTAAAAGAGGACTATAGGTAAGGATGGATAGTAAAGAAATAAATATTGAATCGTAATCAAAATCCAAATACGTGGTGAAGCACCAATTTATGAGTTTTCCGTTCATTTTTCCAGGATATTTCATAGCTCAACAATCATAAAAACATCAAGCAAATAGCATGCGCATAGTGGAAATAAGGACATCCGGCCTGGGCCAACATAATAGTAATAATTGTGCACTGTCGAAGGGTCGAACGACACGAACCATAGAGGCATTTATTAACCTGTCGTGGCATACGGTCCGCTCCCATGAGAGTAGGGGAAAGAATCACTCCGCTCGCGGGATATAAATTACGAATCGGTCGCATGAAAACACAACATCTTTCTTTCAATCCTTTCCAAATAGCAATTCTTTTAAAACACCAAATTCTTGGTTTTCTTGAAACAAAGTTGGATACAATGAAGTTACAAAGCATATAACTCAAGTTAATGGAGTTCACATGGCATGGTGTGGGCCCAACTACCCTGACATAACAATAATAGTCACTACACATGGGCTCTCGTCACCTCGCACGTACGTAGTCCCCCACAAACAATAAGACATAATCATTTAATTCACTTATGGGGAAAATTCCCTCTTACAAGGTTATAAAGGAGACTTACCTCGCGTCAACCCCACTTCCCGGGTCAAGAATGCGCCCGAAACTCCAAATTCGTCGACCAAGGACTCAAAACTAGTAAAATATTGCATAAACAAATCAGACTATACTCCAAAGTCCTTAATTCTCCTACTTAAATGATCATTTCAACCTAAATTGGGAAAATTCAAAAATACACCTCCGGGCCCACATGCTCGGATCCCGAAAATTTTTGAAGGAAATTATCACCCATGGCCTAAGGATCAATATTATATAGTTTTTGGTATGATTCCTTAACAAATTTCTTGGTAATTTCCCATTTTTTATCAAAAACCTAGGTTTTACTCTAAAACCCATGATTCCCACTAATTTGATGTGTTAATCTACCTAAGAATTCAAGTATTAAGCTAAATTTATAGTAGGAATTACTTACCTTACAGTAGCTAGGTCGAATACCTTCCTTTCATGCTCTCAAAATCACCCAAAGGTGAAGAATAGTGTTCAAAAATGGCTAAGTCCCGTATTTAAAATGAAACTCACTGCCTACAGGGTTCTTGCACCTGCGGCTCGAGGACCGCACTTGCGGTCTCGCATCTACGAGAAAAATCTCGCATCTGCGGAGAAGGGGAAGGGGGCCTGGCTTCCCACCTGCAGAGCGGAGTCCACACCTGCAGCTCCGCTTCTGCAAAAAGGAGTCCGCATCTGCGGAAATGGGCAGCTCCCTCAAGAGTTGCACCTGCGAGTCTGGGACCGCAAAAGCGGTCTCGCACCTGTGACTTGCCCTCCGCAGGTGCGGTCGCACCAGATCTGGTGCACCAGCAGTCATTTAAGGCTGGTTTTTGCCTCGCTCATTGCCCGAATGGCATCTGGGCTCACCCGAGACCCCGTCCGAATATACCAACAAGTCCTAAATCATAATATGGACTCGCTCGAGCCTTGGGAACGTCCGAAACAACATTAAATATAAAAATCATACCCCAAAACCTATTGGATCAAACTTAAGATCTTTAAGTTCTTGAATTCTCTTTCAATACGCCGAACCTACCTATACTACTCAGAATGACACCAAATTTTGCAAGCATGTCATAAATTACACAACAGAACTATTCCCGGTCTCGAAATTCCGTTTGGATCTCGATAACACAAAAACACATTCCAAACATCAAGTTTGAACTTACGAAAACCTTAATTCACTATTAGGCGCCTAAACGCCCCCGGGTCATCCAAAAGCCGTTCCGAACACACGTCCAAGTCCGAAATCATCATGCGAACCTACCGGAACCTTCGAATCTCGATTCCGAGGTCGTTTACTAAAAATGTTGACCGAAGTCAAACTCGCCCTTAAAGGCCAACCTTAAGGAACGAAGCGTTCCTATACCACTCCAAACTCCTCAAAACCTCGAACCACCCATCCCCGAAAGTCATAAATCAGTAAAAGCAACTGCGGGAGGTCTCGTTTAGGGGCACGGGGTCCTAGAATGCAAAATGACCGGTCAGGTCGTTACATTCATGGGAGATACCTGAAGTAATACCCTCTCTCCAACCATGAATGCCACATCCCGGACCTTACGATCGGCGTAACTCTTTTGCCTAGACTAAGCTGCACGAAGTCGATATCTTGACCTTATCTAAGGCCTCTTGAACTAAGTCTGTACCTAATAACTGAGCCTCTCCCGGCTCAAACCACCCAATTAGAGATCTACACCGTCTACCATATAATGCCTCATTGGGAGACATATGAATGCTCGACTGATAACTATTATTGTAGGCAAATTTCGCTAACGGCAAGAATTGATCCTAAGAGCCTCCAAAGTCAATAACACAAGCACGAAGCATGTGCTCTAGAATCTGAATAGTACACTCGGACTGCCCGTCCGTCTGAGGATGAAATGATGTGCTCAACTCGGGTACCCAACTCTTGCTGAACTACCCTCCAAAAGTGCGAGGTAAACTGCGTACCTCGATCAGAAATGATAGACACAGGCACACCATGAAGACGAACAATCTCTCGAACATATATCTCTGCCAACCGCTCCGAAGTGTAAGTACTTTACATTGGAATAAAATGTGTTGATTTAGTTAACCTATCCTCAATAACCCAAACATCGTCAAAATTCCTCTGATAGGAGTCCAACACGAAGTCCATATTGATACGCTCCCACTTCCACTCAGGAATCTCTATCTGCTGAAGTAAATCGTCGGGTCTCTGATGCTCATATTTTACATGTTGGCAATTCAAACAATGAGCCACATAAGCAACAATATCCTTTTTCATCTTTCGCCACCAGTAGTACTGTCGGAGGTCTTGGTACATCTTGGCAGCACCCGGGTGAATAGAATACCTAGAACTGTGAGCTTCTTCAAGAATCAACTCACGAAGGTCATCAACATTAGGCACACATATACGACCCTGCATCATTAAAACACCATCATCTCCAACTGTAACCTTCTTGGCACCACTGTGCCGAACGGTGACCCTTAGGACCATCAAGTGCGGGTTATCATCCTGCCGATCTCTGATACGCTCGAATAAGGAAGATCGAGCAACTGTACAAGCTAGAGCATGGTTGGGCGAAATATCCAACCTCATGAACTAATTAGCCAATGTCTGAATGTCTAAAGCTAACGGTCTCTCACCAACTAGAATACATGAAAGGATGTCCATACTTACTGCTTTCCTACTCAATGCATGGGCCACCACATTGGCCTTCCCGGATGATACAATATAGTGACGTCATAATCTTTCAATAACTCTAACCATCTCCTCTATCTCAAATTAAGATCCTTTTGCTTGAGCAAGTACTGGAGGCTACGATTATCCGTGTAAACCTCACATGGCACGCCATAAAGATAGTGCCTCCATATTTTCAATGCATGAACAATGGCTGCCAACTCTAAGTCATGGATAGGATAATTCTTCTCATGAATCTTTAACTGTCGAGATGCATATTCTATCACCCTGCCCTCTTGCACCAATACAGCTCCTAACCCAACACAGGAAGCATCACAATATACCGTGAAAGATCCTGAACCTGAGGGTAACACCAATACTGATGTTGAAGTCAAGGCTGTCTTGAGCTTTTGGAAGCTCGCCTCACACTCATCCGACAATTTAAATGGGGCACCATTCTGAGTGCTCTGATGAAATATGACTCTCCCAAGCCTAAGACAATTCTACCACTAGCCGAAATAAAGTATCAATCTGCCCTACGTCGTACAAAATTTTACGATTATAATTGAATCCTTTAATGAGTATGAGACATAAGTTCTATCAATAGAATTTAGGAGAACTGATCCAAGTAGTTGATGTTGCAATGGCTGGTCGTCCTCTTCGTAGGCTTGACACAAACACCGATGGCCAATTTCTTCTTTTACTATGTTGACTCAACACTGCTGAGCTACCCCATTTATTCATATACTCTTCGTTATTCTTTGGGGTAAATCTCATTCCTATCTATGCACAATGATCACAAAAGTAGATCTCTATACAGATAAATCTTGGCACGAACCCTATAGTCTAGAAGCTCGTTAACCACTGCACTCCCTCTGAAGCACCCCAAAATCCGCAATCGTGACTTCCACGCTGAGTAGACCTTCCGTAGATTTAAAGTTGTTTATATAACTCCTTTGGTACTGAGGTATAGGGTTATTAAGGAGGAAGACATACTGCAAGTCTCAACTTTATCTCTTGCAAAATCTCAAGCCTTATACATTTTGGGCCAACACCGTTATAACACATAATTCCATAATCTATTCCTTGACAGTGGAATTCCCCACTTGGCACAAAGTCACAGGTCACAATGTCTGATAATCCACAATGTTAAACTTCACAACTCATATAAACTAACCCCGTTGCTTTTAACTTATCCCCATGATCTGCAATACTTCATAGCAGCGGCCAAGAAAATCATGTGGGTCTTCAAAATATGTACCACTGAAATGGAGTGGAAATAGCTTGATGAACCTGTCCAGTCTCCACAAAGCATCGGAAGTCATAGATGCCCCATCAGCAAGCGGGGATGCCGCAATTGTCTGAACTATTCCAACTGGGTTGGCCGCTGGGGTCTGGATTTGAGGAGTAGTCTGATCAAGAGTGTGGGTAGCAGGAGTCTGGACCCCTCCTCCAGCCTAAGATACGGTTGCTGCAACTGGGAGTGCACCAGTCTGGGCTACACTCTCCATCATGCCCACTAATCGAACCAAAGCATCCTGAAGTACCGGGGTAGCAATGAACCCCTCTAGGACCTGAGCTAGTTTAGCTGGAAAGGTCTGAGCTAGAGCCCCCCATCAATCTCAACCTGGGGCTCCGTAGCTGGAGATGCTGTCTGAGAAGTAGGCTGAGTGGTGCCCCTGCCTGGGCCTCTGACGTGGCCTCGACCTCTGCCCCTAATAGGAGTTTTTGTTGCTGGAAGACCGGATTGTTGGTCAGCGGAAGAAGAAGCACGTGTTCTCGCCATCTGCGAGAGAGTAGGAGAGTTCAATTAGTATTTGAGATACCAAGGATCGCACGATAGAGTAGAAATAAAAACTGAGTTTGTTCCTAACTTCATAGCCTCTGAGAGATAAGTACAGATGTCTCTGTACCGACCTCTATCAAGCTTGTTCGTGAATTGTGAGACCTATGCAACCTAGTGCTCTGATACCAACTTGTCACGACCCAAATTACCAATCCACGGGATCGTGATGGAGCCTAACACAATACTTGCTAGGCAAGCCGATGTTAGAAATTTACTAACCATTTCCTTTAAAAGATTACTTACACATAATAGAAAATTTTAAAAATGAATAATAATAAAGATCAATAATTAAGTCAAACCACGAACTAAATATATAACTATATAACTACCCAGGGTCTGGTGTCATGATTCACGAACTACTAAGAATACTACAAATAATGGTCTGAAAGAATATAACTTTGTTCTGAAAGAAATAAAACAACGTCTATAAAGTAAAGAGAAGACTCCAGGAATCTGCGGACGCCAGCATATCTACCTCGTGTCTCTGAACAAAAATGTGCAGCTACTAAAATCTCCTAACTCTGGTCGGTACCTGGATCTGCACAAAAGAGTGCAGAGTGTAGTAGCAGTACAACCGACCCCATGTACTGAGTAAGTGTCGAGCCTAACCTCGGCGAAGTAGTGACGAGGCAACGGCGGGGCATTTACAATATAACCAGTGAACAATATATAATAAATCAAGAAAGAAATAATAATAATAATAATAAACTCGATAACCAGTAACTTGCAACAGTAAATAAAAACAACTCGGGTAATTCTTTTCAGATCTCAGCTATAATCAACTCCTCAAAATTTCCAAGTTTCAACATATATCACCCTTATTTCTTCTGTTGCGGCGTACAACCCGATCCCACCTGTCCACCCTTATCACTCCTTGTTGCGGCGTGCAACCCGCTCCCACAGACATATAATATCAGTTTATTTATAAAAACTTTCACAATTCAGGCCAAGCCTCTCACAACAACTTTGTATCAACAATTGTAAACAGAAGCTGTAAAACTCATAAACTTCATCAATTATCATTTTACAACGAAACCAACTGGAAATTATATACATATCATAACACTGACATCCAGCTCAATCCTTATGTAACATAACAAAACCAAGAGAACAACCAACACTTCCAAAATACTTGAAACAATACTTAACAATAAGTTAACGATTCCAAATAGACATATAAACATCAATGATCTTGAAACAATTAAGCCCAGAAGCAAATAATTGGAAACAGGGAAGGAACCATGTTCAACAATAATTTAGTGGTGCATAGATAATCGGCACCTCACCTATACACCACACACATGCAAATTCACAAAGCATTTAAGTGGGGATTTCTATTCCCTCAAGTCAAGGTTAAACCAAGCACTTACCTCAAATTCGCAGGCCACTCACTGCTCAATTATCGCTTTTCCTTTAAAACTTTCCTCTAACCCGCTCGAATCTAATCTTAATTAGTTTAATATCATTAAATTATGCTAAAGGAAATAACTTTACTGAAAAATTATTGTTTTCCTATGTTTTCTCAAAAAAATTAAAACCCAACCCCGGGGCCCGCTTGGTCCAAACTCAGGGTTCGGACCAAATTCCGTTTACCCATTCTCCCCTGAGCCCAAATATTCAATTAGTTTTGAAATCCGACCCCAATTCACGGTTAAAATTCTATTTTTACAAAATTCTCTAATTCTACCCAAACCCCCAATTTCTACCATGAAAATTCTTGATGTTTGATTAAAAAGTGATGAAAAACATTGGGTAATTGAAAGAGAAGAGTTTAGGAATCTTTACCAACACCTTGGGGATGAATTCGTATGAATAAAATCGCCTCTTGGTCTTTGTAGATCGAGAATTGGTGAAAAATAGGTTCTGCCCGATTTTTAAAACTGTTTTTATATGAATTGGCAGGCCTTCATCGCGTTCACGATGGGCCAGGCCCAATGGCCTTCGCGTTCGCGGGGTCTTGAACGCGTTCGCGAAGCTTTGCTTCCTTTGGCCATCGCGTTCGCGACCAGGTGTTGATACCCAATTTTTCCCTATATTATTTTAAAATGCATGTATAGCTTCAAAATAATGCATGAGCATCAATTAATATTTTTCATAATTTCTGCATTTTTCTAAAGATTTTATTAATTTATCCCAGTATTTTATTTATATAAATAATTACTAATTGCCGCACAAATGGTTTCATAATGATTTTATTGCTTAATTTGTTCATTTATATTTATACCAATCTTTAATTATTGCATGAATAGACATTTATATTTTGGGTTATAATTGTAATAACTTTGCAATAATAATCCATGTATCCATTATTACCCTATTTCGCCAGAAAAATAGCTTTTTATATTTTTATATCAAGTAATTATGTTAAAATCATTTTTATGCATGGAAATCATTTTTATAATTTGTTAATTATTTTTAAAAAAAAATTATTAATTACTTGGGTATTTAACAAATAGCCCCTTTGATCTCATTTTAATTTCAGACCTAACCTGATTATACCCGCCCAATTACTTAAAATCCTAGTCCAATCCGCCCCAGCCCAAACTAAATAACCCTTACCAGACCCAGAGCCTTCCTTAATCGTGGTCGTTGATCTCTGAGATCAACGGTCCACATTACCCTTTTCCTTTTTTAATCTAACCCAAACCCTAACACACTCATTTCTCTTATTTCCGCCGTCCCTGAATCCCTACCTCCCCTCTTCTCTCTCAAACACTCACTCTAACCCTAGCCGCGGTCACCGGAAAACCCCCGTTCCATGGGATTTCTCTGTAATTTTCGGCTCCTGTAGGTCTCTCACCTCTTCTAGTTGTTCGATTATGTTGATTTATGAAAGAATCTCGAAGAGATTCAACCCAAATTTCGTTCAACACCGTTTCATAGGCCTACCTATGGCCATCACCATTTGTGAGTATTATTTTCTCCGTGTTTATGGCTCGAATCTCTGATTTTAAACCAGGTTCCTTTCATCTCTATCATTTTTTTAAAACCCTAATCTTATACTACTCGAATATGTTCAGATCCTTATAGATCTGAGATATTCTTAAGTTCTTTTGCCATTTTTCTTTGAAACTTCCTGTGTTTCCTTACTATTGACCGATTTGTTTATCTTCTCTAAAATCTAGGGTTTCATCCTTTTAAAGTTTTTGGGAAATACCAAGTTCTTAAGTGTTTAACCTTGATTCTCGTTACTTGCTCGACCGTTTCTCATGTCTATGCCCTAACCCTAGGTTTTTCTACTTATTGCATTAATCACTTCAATATTTTCCCGTTATTATTTATCTCTATCAATCAATATATATTGACTGATTTTATTTAGGGTTTGAATTATATTTTCCTGTTAAAATTAGTGCTTCTCTATGATTTTACTTATTTTCCTTATTTGTGACTTTAATTAGTACTACTTTTCCTAATTAGACTATTAGTCTAATTTAAGGATTTAATTGACTCCTATATGGTCAGTAATTGATTCACTTACCTTATTTGAATCCCAATTTGAGTCATTAAGGGAATCTCCCCAATTTAAGGGGTCCTTTCCGGATTCTTTTGTGTGAATTGATTGAGTTAATTCCTTAATTAACTGATTGATTACCTTGTTTTATGAACTCTGATTTATTCTTTACCTTAACTGTTTTACTTTGCTAAGTGTTATATAAACCCCACTCTGATTTTCTTTGAGACACGAACACATTCAGAAAGAAACACCCCCCAAAAAAAAGTTTGCTCTTATTCAAACCTTTCTATTACTTGTGTTTGCTACACTGTCTAGCCGGCTGAAAGACAAGGCTAGACTATTGGGTTCTACATCTTTTTACCTTCATGTTTGCTATTTTAACTGGTATGTCTCTCCTCCTATTGTCATTCATTATGCTATGAAGTTTAAACCTATGTGATTTCCTGTCTTTTGCTCTACTTTTGTGTAGTTAAATTCCCGTATTGCCTGTTTATTGATCCTAATCAGCATGTCTATCTCTATCATTGATTCCTATTCAGTATGTTATGTAATTTTTCTGCCAACCTGACTTTGCTTGATTTATGTCTCTGTTAATTAGCTTGCCTCAACTCTCATGAAATTGTCTTGTCCATCATGTCAATATGGTTCATACATTCTAGCATGTTCTTATTTGATCCAGGATAATTATCCACTTGTTTCTTAACTAGCATGCCTTTATGTTTAACCTGTTTTATGTGTTCCTGACTTCTATGCCCCCAACCCCTGCTACCTTCTCTGTGTAATTGTTTGATCTTTATTCTGACCCCAGCATGCTATATGCTCAACTAGTGATAAACTAAGTCAATCCTAGGCAATGTGAAATCTTGTTTAAAGTAACTGTGATCATGTTCTGTCTATTTGTTTGACTGCTGGAATCTTTGTTTGAACTCAAAGTGCTGAAATGACTCTATTTGTTCCTATTTATTTCTAAAAAAACCAAGTTGTTTTCTTAAAACTATCTCCTATTTTTATGTACTATTTTCAACTCCTATTCTTAGACTTCTAGGGTCCTTCCCCTCCAGTGTGAACACTACCTAGGAGTTCATGAGACTCCTCCGAACTCTGACACACTGGAGCTGGCTTTTTCACACTTGTTCACAAAAAATTTTCTTTAAAAGGGTTTCTGGTGTAAACATTGCCCTGGGTCTCTGAGGCCCTTGGGAACTTTGACGCACCAGAAGACCATTTGGTATACTAGGAGATACTGGCACACTTCAGATTTGGTTGAAGGCCTGGATTTCCAGATTTACTTTTGGGACTATCCAGGCTCCCTATAGCATAGTAATTTTATTCTATAATTCATTTATATCTGGTCTGTAATAATAATTCTTGTAAAGACAGATATTGGGGTTATTAGTAAAGCTGGGAGGGAATTTTATATATAACTTTGTGGGGATCGGGTAGAAATCATGCCCATAGGATTATTATGATTATCTATATGCATTAGAAAACATGTCTATAGGGATTGTCTCATTCTTTGAAATCATGTATTTTCACATTTGCATTAGAAATCCTGCTTCTAGGTCATTTACCAATTCTGCATTAATAATCATGTTCTCAAACCATCATGTATGCATTAGAAATCACGTCCCTAGGAATTCACTTGTTGAATTTTCTTGAAAAACTGGCTAACAACTTTATTCGCCTAGATATCATGCTTATAGAAAGAACATATAAAAATCAGTTTCATCACTTAGCCGTCATGCCTATGAGGAATAAGTATAAAAATAGTTTGACACTTAGATATCATGTTTGTAGAGATAAATATGTAAAATCAATTTCTGTGTTTATATGTCCTGAAGTAATGCTTGTGATCATTTTCAGTGCATAGACAGCATGCCTATAGGGTCTAAACAAATAAAAATCTGCCTGTTATAAATCAATCGCTAGTTTATTATTATGGTCTGATTCACGCTTAGATACTATGTCTATAGGATCATCCCAGTTATCACCTAGGAAGACCTGTAGGTTGATTAAAGTTCTGAAGTTTAAAACTGTGCTTGTTTGACAACCAACAAACTACCCAGATCCAGTAGGTAATAAAATTAGTAGGCTAACTGATTAGGTATTCACTTCCTCGTCATAATAAAATGTTGCATCTTCTGCTTTGTGCTCATCTAGATATCCTGCTATAGGATTTTAAATCGTTTAAAAACTGTTGTTTGAGGCGTGCAATTGTTTGTTTACTTGTGGAGGTAAATTTGAGCCCTTTAATTGTTCCTTATGTGATAGTCCAATTTGCTTTTGTTTGACGCCTAGTTTTCTCTTTTTTAGAACCATAGGTGAGTCTAGAACCACCTTAAATAGAGGCCCTAAGCACCTCTAGGGCCATAGGTAAAGGACGGGTAATGCACGCATAGGGTACGTACTCGACACTATTAGAATTCTTAGATAATAATTAAGGGGAGGGTACTTGGGTAGTAAAGGAGATGATGATTTGTGCGCTAATGCTACAGTAACACCTCTATTTGAGGAAGGTCACTGAGTATTGCATAGAAGTGATCCTATAGGCTAATAAACCTAAGACCCCTTTAATTCCGTTTTAAAGTAATCTCTATTTGTTTGTTTCATTTTCCTTTAAACACTAATTCACTTAAGTTGAGTTTGGCCGGGACACACCATTGTGGACCTCGAGGGGTGCCTAACACCTTCCCCTCAAGGTAATTTCGAGCCCTTACCCAATCTCTGGTAAAGTAAACCGGTTTATGAGTTATTTGCTTTAGGTGCCCTAACGCACTTTAATCCGTTAGGTGGCGACTCTTCAAATTCCATATCCCTTCCCAAAAGTAAATGAGTTGTCCCAAAATGTCAAAACCCGATTTAGCGAGAAAAAGGTGGGGCACGATAGTATGGCGACTCTGCTGGGAATATTAGGCTCTTACCATAACAAACTTGCTTTTGTGAATTAGTCTTTAAGCATGCTTTATTCTGTTAATACTTGCACACCCTTTCCCCTTCCCACGTTATGTGAATCTATTTGCCTATTTTTTTAAGCATTTACGATGTCTTTTTCTTATTTCATCTCTTTATTATGGAAACTGACATGTCTTTTTGTTTTCTTTCCTTTATTTAAACGTCTTTTCAATTATTATATACCGCATTCATTGTTTTTTTACGTGCAAATACATGACAACATGCTATTTACTGTTGCATAAATCATGCTCAACATCATACTCCACTTGTGCGTTATCAATCCTATAGCAACGCTTGATGAGTATTTGCACCCTTCCTATATATCACCCTTTAAATTCGGAAAGGCTTACTTGCGGTAAAACTAGTCGATCAGCGGTGCAGTCGACGGTTGATGAGTGTTTTCTCCCTTCCTATATATCACCCTTTAAATTTGGAAAGGCTTATATGTGGTAAAACTAGTCGATCCGCGGTGTAGTCGACGGTTCCGTGCCTTTCCCCTTCAAGTTGTCCGCTTGAGGGTACTAGTCTAGACCCCTATAACAACCTTACCCTGATTTATTGTACATGCATCATGGTCAAACCTAGCCAGGTTAATGTGTTGCCCACATAATAACCCTTTAGAAAAAACCTTTTCCAAAGGTCCACTGGAATTTCCATAATCCCAACGGACGCAACCACGATCTGTGCATTAATTTGGAGAAATAAGTGTCAACATGCTAATCATTGATGTATAAGTAGTCTAATTTGGAGGGGGAAAGGGTCTAACCTTATTTGTTTTGCAGAAATGAGGCACGAAGTCCCCAGGTTCGGCATGGTCCAAAGAATACAACCATTATTGTTGGATTGGTGGGAGGACCTTTCGCTAGGTGACAAAAGACATCTAGCAAGAGTATACCTGTTGTTGGACATGCACGACCTGGGGAACCTGATCGATGAAGCCAAGAAGATCAAGCCTAGGGAAGTTTCTTCTGGGACCAAGTAGATTAGATTTACCTGCTTTTTCCAGATGTAATAAGTCTGAGTGCCATTAATGACTTATCCTATTTAGTGTCATTTTAGATTCATCTACTTTTACATTAATGAAATGAGGAAATTATTGGCACTAAAATTCTCCAAATCAACTTGTCAGTAGGCCTACCTCAGGCACAACGAGGCTCCCAAATTAGGACGCGAATTTACATTCCCGCACTATGTGTTTAAATATTGCAAAAACTCTTTTTGGAACCCTTACTGACTTGGTTATCTTTTGCTTTTCTTCCCTTTTTTTGATTATTCCCATTCCCCAAGGTTGGTTCATGCATACTGGCATCATCAGCTTATCATACCAGATCGGGAGGCCCTCCACCTTCTCCTCCTCCAAGTGAGTGTGATTGTCGAAGAGGAGGAGGAGGAAGGCCCTACTATCCAAGCTGTGGAGAGAGGAGCATTCCTCAAGAACTGGACTATTAGGCCGTCAAGGGCCTGACGAGTTCCGGGGTATCAAGGCTGAATAGCATTGGTCACTTTTCAAAAAAAAATGATTTCCACTTTTTCACTTTTCTTTTGTTCTAACTAATTTTTTTCAATATTCCAAAAACGTTATTATTTGAAAAATCACTTTTTGCTTAACGCTTTTAATGAATTGATGTTTATTATTATCACTTTTCTCTCGTATCTTTATCCATACAGCATTACCATTTCCTATCTCGATGAATCAGCAACTGTGACATGTAAAGAGACAACGCAACAAAAGGATAGTGATTCAGAAGAAGAGGATGCAATACCTGAAGAGATCGTCAGAAAAGAAGAGGATTTTGAGAACAAACCTAAGTCCAACCTGGACAAAACTGAGGTAGTTAACTTGGGAAATCCTGCAACCGTCAAAGAGACCCACATCAGCATCCACTTGTCACCGTCATAGAAAAAGGAGTACACTCGGTTCCTGAAGGAATATGAGGATATCTTTGCATGATAATACGACGATATGACAGGGTTAAGCACATCCATAGTGGCTCATAATTTACCTACAAATCCAATGTGTCCGCCAGTGAAGCAAAAACTCAGAAAATTCAGGCCAGAGATGAGCCTGAAAATCAAGGAAAACGTTACTAAAAAGATCAAAGCCAAGGTCCTCACGGTAGTTGAGTATCCAACTTGGCTAGCCAACATTGTGTCAGTTCCGATGAAGGAAGGGAAAGTTAGAGTCTTTGTTGACTATCGAGATCTAAAATGAGCAAGTCCAAGGATGATTTCCCACTTGCAAATATACACATCTTGATCGACAATTGTGCCAAGCATGTGTCAGGACCCAAAAATCCAAACTTAGGTCGTGATGGTGCCCAACAGCGGGGTCAGGCAAGCCAACATTCAATTTACTAAGGATTCCTTCTTATTAGATTAAAAATTTCAACATATACTCAGTTTTAAAACTTAAGACATAAATTGACAAGGATAATTAGCCAGTTTTTAATCAAAATTGGTTATGAGGAGGCGTGAGCCAACATATATACAGACTTGCAATCCATAATAACCGTCACGTATATGCCAGGAACTAGTTTCACAAGTCCTACGGGCATACTAACAGAATATACAAAAAATATAATATACAGTCTCACTGTTTGAAGGAAATGTACGGGAAATAAGCAAAAGAAACCCCATGGTGCTGCCGGAGATCGCCAGGAGAAAGCAGCTCACCGTGAAGTTAGGTCCGTCTATAAATCAAAATCAAGCTCCGGTCCGACAACCAAATGCACCAGCCTCAGAACCTGTACAATTAAGTGCAGAAGCGTAGCATGAGTACATAAATATATATGTACCCAGTGAGTATCCCGCCTAACCTCGAAGAGGGAGTGATGAGAGGTCGACTGGACACTCACTAAGGTCCAACAGTATAAATCAACAGAATATGATGAAAACAGTAGGCATGCAAAGGCAGTGAAGCAGCAAATATATATATATATATATAGCACTGAAATCCAAGGAAAGTATTGAAAATAAATAGACAATTACTACTTCCCCTTCCCCCAAATATCTGTCAAAACAGTGTCCATGAATTTAGTAACCAATAAATCATATGCATACAGGATAAGGACAACCGGCCGGAGTCATAAGATAGTCATGTTCGTGCACTTCCGAGGTTCGAACGGCCCGAACCATAAGTGCACCTTTCCATAAAGTACTCACATTTATGCACTGCCGAGGATCGAACGGCCAGAACCAAAAGTGTTCCGCCATGGCGTACGGCCATTCCCATAAGAGTGAGGGAAATCACACACCGCTCGCGGAATGTAAATTGCGAAGAGGTCACATGCACACACACTATTCCTTTTTAACTTATTTTTCAGTAAACAATTCCTTACAATTTTCCTCAAATTCCATGATCTCAGGGAAATAAGCCGCATGTAACATTTAATTTATTAAGCATATAGTTCATATTAAGTAAAACACAAGGCATGATGTGGACCTAGCTACCCGGACATAATAACAATAGCCACCACGTACAGACTCTCGTCTCTTTGCACGTACGTAGTCCCCACAATTGTCACATATAGTATTTAAAACACCTACGGGGACAATTACCTCTTACAAGGTTAGAAAGGAGACTCACCTCGCGTCGCACCTACTCCTCGGGTCAAAAATGCGCCGAAACTCCGAACTCGACACCCACAGACTCGAAACTAGCCAAATGTTATACAAATATATCAATTTATATTCAAATCATGGAATTCTCCTATTATTTAGTCAAATTCACCATTCTTGAAGAAATCCCAAAATCCAACCTCCGGCCCGCATGCCTAGATTCTGAAAATTCTCGAAGGAAACACTCACCCATAACCTAAGGATCGTTAATATATGATTTTTGTATGAATTCATAGCCAATGCACGGGCAATTTTCTACATTTTCAAAATCCCTAGGTTACTACCCCAAATCCTTACTTTTCACTAATTAGGTAGTTAATTTAGCTTGTAATCCATGCATGAAACTAATATTAGTGTAGAATTTACTTACCTTCAATAACTAGGTCGTTTTCCCCTCTTGAATGCTGAAAATCGTCCCAAGGAAGAAGAAGAAGATGAGAAAAATGAATTAAATCCCGTTATAAAAACACACTGCCCAGCTGCCCCTTATATGCGAAGGCATCAGGGGCAGTGCGTTCACGATGAACGCGGAGAGGTCTTCGCGAACGCGGAGGCTAGCTAGGCTAGACCTACGAGAACGCGGCTGGGGGGATGCGAATGCACTGAGTAAGGGCTAAGTTGGTCTGGCCCAATGCCCTACCCTATGTGAACGCAGAGCACCTATGCGAACGCATAGGGAAAATTTTCACTCCCGCCCAGATCCTTCTATGCGAACGCGGCAGAGCAACCGCAAACGCATAGAAGGAAACCAGACAAAGAAATTCTTGTGTTTTGCATTTGACTCTGAGGGGTCCAAAACTCACCTGAGCCCCTTGGGACCCCGTCCAAAGGCACTAGCAGATCTGTATTCATGATACGGACTCGCTCGAATTTACGAAACGTGAAAAACAACAACGAAACTATGAATTTGACCCCAAAACCAAATTGAATCAAACTTTGAACTTAAAGTCCTATAATTTTCTAAAAATGAGCCGAACCGACCTATACTACGCAGAATGACACCAAATTTTGCAGGCAATTCATAAATGACATAACAGAACTATTCCCGGTCTCAAAATTCCGTTCGGACCTTGATAACACAAAAACACATCCCAAACGTATGCCCAAGTCCAAAATCATCATACGAAGCTACCGGAATCGTCGAAACTCGATTCCAAGGTTGTTTGCTAAAAATGTTGACCGAAGTCAAACTTGGCCTTGAAGGCCAACCTGAAGGAACCAAGTATTCCAATATTTCTCTAAACATTTCTGAATCCCGGACCACCCGCCCCCGCAAGTCATAAATCACAATAAGCCGCTATGGGAAGTTTTATTTAGGGGAACGGGGTTCGATAATGCAAAATGATCGATCGGGTCGTTACATTCTCCACCTCTTAAATAAATGTTCGTCCTCGAACGGGTCTAGAATCATACCTAAAGTGCTGAATAAGTGTGGATATCTGCTCCGCATGTCCTCCTCGGACTCCCAGGTCACTTCCTCGACTGGTTGGCCCCTCCACTGGACCTTTACGGCAGACACTCTCTTGGACCTCAACTGGCAATCCTATCTATCAATAATAGCAACTGGATCTTCCTCGTAGCCCAACCTCTCATCCAACTGAATAATGCTGAAATGAACCACATGAGAGAAGTCGGCGTGGTACCTCCGAAGCATGATACATGAAAGACAGGACGAACTCCTGATAAACTGGGAGGTAAGGCTAGCTCATAAGCAACCTCCCCAACTCGCCTTAACACCTCGAAGGGACCTATAAGCCTCGGGCTCAGCTTGCCCTTCTTCCTAAACCTCATAATACCCTTCATCGGCGAGACCTTCAACAGAACCTTGTATCCCTCCATAATGATACATCACGCGCCCTCTGATCCATGTAACTCTTCTGTCTGGACTGTGCTGTACGGAGCCTCTCCTGAATCAACTTCACCCATCCCTCACCAAGTCGGTACTATATAACTTAGCCTCGCCAAGCTCAAACCACCCGATAGGGGAACGACATC
Source organism: Nicotiana knightiana (assembly GCA_005239525.1). Lineage (NCBI taxonomy): Eukaryota > Viridiplantae > Streptophyta > Magnoliopsida > Solanales > Solanaceae > Nicotiana > Nicotiana knightiana. The sequence goes on along the minus strand of ML383146.1, from coordinate 101,656 downwards.
GCCAACCATATTGAGCCTCAAATGGAGCCATCTCGATGTTGTACTGATAACTATTATTGTAAGCAAACTCGGTCAAAGGCAAGAACTGGTCCCACTAACCTCCGAAGTCAATCACGCATGCCCTGAGCATGTCCTCCAATATCTGAACTGTACGCTCTGACTGGCCATCAGTCTGAGGGTGAAATGCTGTGTTGAGATCTATCTGGGTCCCAATCTCACTATGCAGTGCTCTCTAGAAATGCGAGGTGAACTGAGGACCTCGATCTGATATAATGGACACCGGCACACCGTGCAACCGGACTATCTCCCCAATGTAGATATGGGCTAACCTCTCAGAAGTATAAGTAGTAGCCACTGGAATGAAATGCGTCGATTTGGTCAATCTATCCACAGTGACCCAAACCGCGCCAACCTTCCACAAAGTTCGAGGCAACGAAACCACGAAGTCCATAGTGATGCGCTCCCATTTCCACTCAGGAATGGGCATCTGCTGGAGTAGACCTCCTGGCCTCTGGTGCTCATACTTAACCTGCTGGCAGTTAAGACACCTAGTCACATGCTCCACAATATCCCTCTTCATCCACCTCCACCAGTAATGTTGCTTCAAATCACAATACATCTTTGTAGCACCAGGATGAACAGAATACCGAGAACTGTGTGCCTCCTCTAGAATCCTCTCCCTCAGGCCATCAACATTAGGAACACATAAACGGCCCTGAAGTCTCAGAACATTATCCTCGCCAATAGTAACCTCCTTGTCTCCCGAAGCTCTGCCAAGCACGGATCATCAAACTATTGAACCTTAATTTCACCTAATAACAAAGACTGAGCAACCATATGTGCTAGAACTCGACGAGGCTCTGAAAGGTCTAATCTCACCAGGCGATTAGCCAAGGACTGAATGTCCAAGGCTAGAGGTCTCTCCTCTTCTTAAATAAAATCCAAGCTACCCATACTCTTCGCCTTCCTGCTCAAAGCATCTACTACCACATTCGCCTTGCCCGGATGATAAAGAATGGTGATGGCATAATCCTTCAGCAACTCAAGCCACATGCGCTGCCTCAAATTAAGATCCCTTTGTTTGAACAAGTGCTGTAATCTGCGGTGGTCTGTATAAACCTCACAGGACACCCCATACAAGTAGTGCCTCTAAATCTTAAGAGCATGAACAATCGTCGTCAACTCCAAATCGTGCACAGGATAATTTTTCTCATGAACCTTCAGCTGGAGCGAAGCATAGGCAATAACTCTCCCTTCCTGCATCAACACACACCCCAAGCCAACGTGCGAAGCGTCACAATATACTGTATGCATCCCAGAATCGGAAGGCAATACTAGAACTGGTGCTGAGGTCAATGTTGTCATGAGCTTCTGAAAGCTTGCCTCACACTCGTCAGACCATCAGAATGGGGCATACTTCTGAGTCAATCTGGTCAATGGAGCTGCAATAGAAGAAAACCCCTCTACAAATCGGCGATAATAGCCTGCTACGCCTAAAAAGCTCCTGATCTCTGTAGCTGAAGTAGGACGCGACCAACTCTGAACTGCCTCGATCTTCTGAGGATCAACCTTGATACCCTCTCCGGATACTACATGCCCTAGGAATGCTACGGAATCCAACCAGAACTCACACTTGGAGAACTCAGCATATAGCTTCTGTTCCCGCAAGGTCTGGAGCACAACTCTCAAATGATGCTCGTGCTCCCCTAGGCTACGTGAGTAAATCAAGATGTCATCAATAAAGACAATAACAAATGAATCAATATACGGCCTGAACACCCTATTCATCAAGTCCATTAAGTCAAGCCAAAGGACATCACCAGGAACTCATAGTGGCCATATCTCGTACTAAAAGCAGTCTTCGGAACATCTGAGGCCCGAATCTTCAACTGATGATATCCCAATCTCAAATCAATCTTACAAAACACCCGAGCACCCTACAACTGGTCAAAAAACCATCAATGCGCGACAAAGGATACTTATTCTTAATGGTGACCTTGTTCAACTGGCAGTAATCAATACACATCCGCATGGACCCATCCTTCTTCTTTACGAATAGAATTGGAGCACCCCACGGTGATACACTCGGTCTGATGAACCCCTTGGATTAAAACTCGTCAAGCTGCTCCTTTAACTCTTTCGGAGCCATATGGTATGGAGGAATAGATATAGGCTGGGTGCCTGGAGCTAAATTAATGCAGAAATCAATATCACGGTCCGGAGGCATGCCTGGAAGGTCTAAAGGAGATACATCAGCAAACTCTTGAACCACTGGCACTGAATCAATCATCGGAGACTCGGCGATGGTGTCCTGCACGTAAGCAAGATAGGCCAGACAACCCTTCTCGGCCATATGTCGAGCCTTCAGGAATGAAACAACCCGGCTGGCTGCACTAATTGAGGACCCTCTCCACTCCAGCCTAGGCGACTCAGGCATGGCTAAGGTAACTGTCTTAGCATGGCAATCTAGCACGGCATGGCTAAGGTAACTGTCTTAGCATGGCAATCTAGCACGGCATGACAAGGAGATAGCCTATCCATGCCTAGAATAACCTCAAAATCAACCATGTCGAGCAATAAAAGGTCCGCTCTGGTCTCGAACCCACAGAAGGTGACCATACAACACCGATAAATCCAGTCTACCACCACAGAATCGCCCACATGAGTGGACACATATATAGGAGAACCCAAGGACTTGCGAGGAGCATCCATAAAATGAGCAAATAATGCTAAAACATATGAATAGGTGGATCCTGGATCAAATAATACCGAAGCCTCTCTACTACATACTGAGATAATACCTGTGATCATAGTGTCTGAGGCCACTGCATCTGATCTGGCCAGAATGGCATAGAATCTAGTTGGAGTACCGGAAGGCTGAGCTCCACCAGAGTGAACAGAAGTTGCCTGACCTCCTCCTGACTGGCCTCCACCTCTAGGACAACCCCTACTGACCTGTCCTCCACCTCTAGGTGGCCGGACTACTGGTTCCAGACCCATCGGCTGATAACCCTGCTGCACGGCCTTGCCCCAAAACCTGGGACAATGCCTCCTCTTATGACATGGCTCTCCACACTCGTAACAACTCCCAGGTACCATAGTCTGCTGCCCCGAAGAAGAACCCTGAATGGCTGGAGGGCAATGTGGGCCCTCTGGCATAGCATTGAAGTAGGGGTCGGAGGATCTCGGATGGCTGGGATAACCACTGGGTGAACTCTGAATGGCTGGAGGATGGTAGGAACGCTCTAGCATGGTGCTGAAATGAGGCCTCGCTGGAACACCTCGGGGAGGTGGTGGAGGTGCTGAATATGAAGGCCTGCTGGGCTGCCCACTGCTGAACTGACCTCTGCCCCTAGCTGGTGCGCCTCTGAAATCTCCGGATAATCTAGCCCTCTTGTCCTGCTGCCCCTGCTCCTTGACCGATACCCATTGATTCTGCGAGCAATCTCTACCCCGAGCTGATAAGGAGTACCCATCTCCACCTCTCGGGGCATGGTGGCCCTAATACCTGGATGTAACCCAGCCGCAAATCTCCGCACCCTCTCTGCATCAGTAGGTAGTATCATGAGTGCATGGCGAGACAACTCTAAAAACCTGGCCTCATAATCTGTCACTGACATTTGTCCCTGCTCTAGCCACTCAAACTGATACCGCAGCTCTTCCCTCTCAGAGGGTGGGATATATCTATCCAGAAACATCTGCGTGAACTGCTCCCAAGTGACAAGAGGAGAATCTGCTGGCCTGCTGAGAATATAGGACTGCCACCACCTACGAGCTCTGCCCTCCAACTGGAAGGTAGTGAAATCCACTCCATGGGACTCTAGTATCCTCATGTTGTGTAGTCTGTCCCTGCACCTGTCCACAAAGACCTGGGAATCCTCGCCTTGCTCACCCCCAAAGACTGGAGGGTGCAATCGAGTCCATCTATCTAATAACTTATGTGGATCACCGTCCGCAGTTGGTCTGGGCTCAGGTGCTGCTGCAACAGGTTGGACCCCACCCACGGGTAGTGTACCCGGGGTATGATATAATGTTGTTGTCTGGCCTGCTTCCTGGGCAGTATGGGTCTGGACTCCCCCTCCCGCCTGAGAAGTGACAGGATCTACTGGAAATAAACCAGCCTGGGACATAGTGTCCATAAATCTCATCATACGGCCCATGACTGCCTGGAAGCCTGGCGCCATCATGAAGTCTACTTAAGCAGGATCTACTGGAGGCACCTCGTCCTGTTCCTCTATAATAGGGTCCTCTGGTGGCGGAACCGGGATAGCTCTGGGACGCCCTCGTCCCCTACCGCGGGCCGATGCCCTCCCCCGGCCTCTACCGCGGCCTCGGACAACGGGGGTAGCGGCCCTTCCCGGGTCTGGAACATCATATGCACGCGTCCTTACCATCTGTGAGAGAATAGAAGAATCAGCTTAGTAAATCATCGACTGCACGATAGAATAAGAATAAAGAGAGGTTTCCTAACACCCTATAGCCTCCTGAAGATAAGTACAGACGTCTCTGTACCGATCCGCAAGACTTTACAGGGTTTGTCGGTGACTCGTGAGACTTACGTGAACCTAGTGCTCTGATACCATGTTGTCACGATCCAAAAATCCTAACTTAGGTCATGATGGCGCCCAACATCGGGGTCAGGCAAGCCAACACTCAATTTACTAAGGGTTCCTTCTCATTAGATTAAACATTTCAACATATACTCAGTTTTTATAACTTAAGACATAAATTGACAAAGATAATTAGCCAGTTTTTAATCAAAAGTGGTTATGAGGAGGCGTGAGCCAACATATATACAGACCTGCAATCCATAATAACCATCACGTGTGTGCCAGGAACTAGTGTCACAAGTCCTACGGGCATACTAACAGAATATACAAAAAATATAATATAAAGTCCCACTGTCTGAAAGAAATAGACGGGAAATAAGCAAAAGAAACCCCATGGTGCTGTCGGACATCGCTAGGAGAAATCAGCTCACCGTGAAGTCAGGTCCGTCTATAAATCAAAATCAAGCTCCGGTCTGACAACCAAATGCACCAGCCTCAGAACCTGTACAATTAAGTACAGAAGCATAGCATGAGTACATAGATATATATATGTACCTAGTGAGTATCCCGCCTAACCTCGAGGAGGTAGTGACGAGAGGTCGACTGGACACTCACTAAGGTCCAACAGTATAAATCAACAGAATATGATGAAAACAGTAGGCATACAAAGGCAGTGAAGCAGCAAATATATATATATAGCACTGAAATCCAAGGAAAGTATTGAAAATAAATAGACAATTACTACTTCCCCTTCCCCCAAATATCTGTCAAAACAGTGTCAATGAATTTAGTAACAAATAAATCATGCGCATAGAGGATAAGGACAACCAGCCAGAGTAATAAGATAGTCATGTCCGTGCACTTTCGAGGGTCGAACGGCCCGAACCATAAGTGCACCTTTCCATAAAGTACTCACATCTATGCAATGCCGAGGATCGAACAGCCCGAACCAAAAGTGCATCTTTCAATCCGCCGTAGCATAAGGCCCGTTCCCATAAGAGTGGAGGAAATCACACTCCGCTCACGGAATGTAAATTGCGAAGCGGTCACATGCACACACACTATTCCTTTTTAACTTATTTTTCAGTAAACAATTCCTTACAATTTTCCTCAAATTCCATGATCTCAGGGAAATAAGCCGCATGTAACATTTAATTTATTAAGCATATAGTTCATATTAAGTAAAACACAAGGCATGATGTAGACCTAGCTACCCGGACATAATAACAATAGCCACCACGTACGGACTCTCGTCACTTTGCACGTACGTAGCCCCCACAATTATCACATATAGTATTTAAAACACCTACGGGGACAATTACCTCTTACAAGGTTAGAAAGGAGACTCACCTCGCGTCGCACCTACTCCCCGGGTCAAGAATGCGCCCGAAACTCCGAACTCGACACCCACAGACTCGAAACTAGCCAAATGTTATACAAATATATCAATTTATATTCAAAGCATGGAATTCTCCTATTATTTAGTCAAATTCACCATTCTTGAAGAAATTCCAAAATCCAACCTCGGGCCCGCATGCCTAGATTCTGAAAATTCTCGAAGGAAACACTCACCCATAACCTAAGGATCGTTAATATATGATTTTTGTATGAATTCATAGCCAATGCACGGGTAATTTTCTACATTTTCAAAAGCCCTAGGTTACTACCCCAAATCCTTAATTTTCACTAATTAGGTAGTTAATTTAGCTTGTAATCCATGCATGAAACTAATATTAGTGTAGAATTTACTTACCTTCAATAATTAGGTCGTTTTCCCTTCTTGAATGCTGAAAATCGTCCCAAGTAAGAAGAAGAAGATGAGGAAAATGAATTAAATCCCATTATTAAAACACACTGCCTAACTGCCCCTTATATGCGAACGCATCAGGGGCAGTGCGTTCGCGATGAACAAATGGCCAGGCCCTGATGAGGCCTTCTATGCGTACGCAGAGAGGTCTTCCCGAACGCGGAGGCTAGCTAGGCTAGACCTACACGAACGCGGTTGGGGAGTGCGAACGCACTAAGTAAGGGCTAAGCTGGTCTGGCCCAATGCCCTACCCTATGCGAACTCAAAGCACCTATGCAAACACATAGGGAAAATTTTCACTCCCACCCAGATCCTTCTATGCGAACACGGCAGAGAAACCGCGAACGCATAGAAGGAAACCAGACACAGAAATTCTGGTGTTTTGCATTTAACTCTGAGGGGTCCGAAACTCACCCAAGCCTCGTGGGACCCCGTCCAAAGGCACTGGCATGTCTGTATTCATGATACGGACTTGCTCGAATTTACGGAACGTGAAAAACAACAAAAAAACTAAGAATTTGACCCCAAAACCAAATTGAATCAAACTTTGAACTTAAAGTCCTAGAATTTGCTAACAATGCACCGAACCGACCTATACTACTCGGAATGACACCAAATTTTGCAGGCAAGTCATAAATGACATAACGGAACTATTCCCGATCTCAAAATTTTGTTTGGACCTCGATAACACAAAAACACGTCCCAAACCACAATATTAACTTAAAGAAATCTTATTTCAATATTTGGCGCCGAAACGCTCCCGGGATCCAAAACCAATTCCGAACATACGCCCAAGTCTGAAATCATCATACGAAGCTACCGGAATCATCGAAACTAGATTTTGAGTTTGTTTGCTAAAAATATTGACCGAAGTCGAACTTGGCCTTAAAGGCCAACCTGAAGGAAACAAGTGTTCCAATATTGCTCTAAACATTTCTTAATCCCGGACCACCCACCCCCGCAAGTCATAAATCATAATAAGCCACTTTGGAAAGTTTCATTTAGTGGAACGGGTTCCAATAACGCAAAATGACCGGTCGGGTCGCTACAGCATGAACTCCAGTCTTTTGTGGATTGCTTCGCCGGTTACCATCAGATCTGGATGGCCGAGGAGGACGCTGAGAAAACGGCTTTCATTACACCATAGGGTGTGTACTGTTACAAGATGATGGCATTCGGCCTAAAGAATGCTGGGGCCACCTACATGAGGGCCATGACTACTATTTTTCATGAAATGATACACAAAGAAATTGAGGTATATGTGGATGATTTCATCATTAAATCCAAGAAGGCCACAGACCACATAGAATACTTGAGGAAATTCTTCGACAGACTGCGTAAGTACAACCTAAAGCTAAACCCCGCAAAATGTGCATTTGTGGTTCCCGCCGGAAAGCTATTGGGATCTATCGTCAGCCGCCGGGGAATAGAATTGGATCCATCGAAGGTCAAATCCATCCATAATTACCACCGCCAAAAAGCAACAAAGATGTGATGAGTTTACTGGGATGCCTTAATTACATCAGTCATTTCATAGCACAATCCACAGTAATATGTAAGCCGATTTTCAAAATGTTGAAGAAGGACGCTTCAACCAGTTGGACCGAGGATTGTCAAAAGGATTTTGACAAAATCAAGGGTTACTTATCAACACCACCAGTTTTGGTCCCGCCAGAGCCAGGTAGACCACTGCTACTTTACCTTGCCGTGCTAGATGGAGCTTTCGGCTGTGTTCTGGGGCAGCACGACGAGATAGGAAGAAAAGAACATGCCATCTACTACCTGAGTAAGAAGTTTACACCTTATGAAGCACGCTATTCTCTGCTGGAACGAACCTGCTGTGCCTTGACCTGGATAGCTCAGAAGCTGAGGAATTACTTCTGTGCCTATACAACATATCTTATATCAAGAATGGATCCCTTAAAGTATATCTTTCAGAAGCATATGCCCACTGGCAAGATGGCTAAGTGGAAAATCTTGTTGAGTGAATTCGACATTGTCTATGTAACTCATAAAGCAGTCAAGGGACAGGCACTGGAAGACCACCTTGCTGAAAAGCCTATGAGAGGAGAATACGAACCCCTGAAAACATATTTTCCCAATAAAAAGGTATCATTCGTAGGAGGAGACATTGTTGAAGCCTAGGATGGTTGGAGAATGTTCTTTGACAGCGCGAAAAACTTCAAAGGAGTCGGCATTGGAGCCGTCTTGGTATCAGAAACTGGTCAGCACTATCTGGTATCTGCGAAACTCAGCTTCCCTTGCACCAACAACATGGCGGAATACAAAGCTTGCATATTAGGACTCAACATGGTTGTTGACATAAGCATTCAGGAACTGCTGGAAATCGGCGATTCAGGTCTACTTGTGTACCAGGTACAAGGAGAATGGGCTACCAAGAATTCCAAGATATTGCCATATCTGCACCATGTGCAGGAATTGAAGAAAAGATTCACAAAGGTATAGTTTCGGCATGTTCCCAGAATTCAGAAGGAGTTTGTCGATGCATTGGCCACTTTTTCATCAATGATACAACATCCAGACAAGAACTTCATTGATCCTATCCCAGTAAGGATCCATAATCAGCCGGCATATTGTGCTCATGTCGAAGAGGAAACGGATGGAAGGCCTTGGTTCCATGACATCAAAGAGTATCTGGCAAAAGGAGAATACCCAAAGCATGCAAACCATACTTAGAAACGCACGCTTCGGAGATTATCCAATCATTTCTTCCATAGTGGAGGAACCCTATATAGAGAACTCATGATTTGGGACTGTTAAGGTGTGTCGACACAAAAGAAGCTTCTAAATTGCTTGAGGAAATACATGCTGGGACCTGCGGCCCGCATATGGATGGCTTTGTCCTGCCCAAGAAGTTACTTAGGGCTGGCTATTTCTGGATGATCATGGAGACAGACTGCGTCTGGTATGTTCAAAAGTGCTAGCAATGTCAAGTACATGCAAATATGATAAAAGTGCCACCAAACGAGCTTAATGCAACAAGCTCACCTTAGCCCTTTGCCTCCTGGGGAATGGATGTCATTGGTCCAATCGGGCCCACCGCCTCAAATAGGCATTGGTTTATTTTAGTGGTTATCGACTACTTCACTAAATGGGTTGAAGCCACATCTTACAAAGTTGTGACTAAGAAGTTCATTGCGGATTTTGTCCGCGACCGGATTGTTTGTCGGTTTGGAGTTCTAGAGTCTATCATCACTGACAATGCCGCCAATCTCAACAGTGATCTGATGAAATCCTGTGTGAGACTTTTAAAGTCAAGCAAAAGAATTCACAGCATATAGACCTCAAATGAATGGAGCTGTGGAAGCCGCCAACAAAAACATCAAGAAGATACTCAAGAAAATGGTAGAAAATCACAAACAATGGAACGAGAAGCTACCGTTCACTTTATTGGGATACCGTACCACAATCTGCACATCAACTGGGGCAACTCCTTACTTGCTGGTTTATGGTACTGAAGATGTTATTCCAGCCAAAGTGGAGATTCCTTCCTTGAGAATCATACAAGAAGCTGAGCTCAGCGACGCAGAATGGATAAGGAGTCGTTATGAGCAGCTGGACCTCATAGACGGAAAGAGGATGAACGCAGTATGTCACCGGAAACTTTATCAAAATAGAATGTCTAGAGCCTTCAACAAAAGTGCTAAGTCGAGACAGTTCACACCAGGGCAGTTGGTGTTGAAGAAGATTTTCCCGTATCAAGATGAAGCCAAAGGGAAATTCTCTCCCAACTGGAAAGGTCCTTACATGGTTCACAGAGTATTAACAGGAGGAGCGCTCATACTCGCAGAAATGGACGAGAAATCTGGCCGAAGCCTATCAATTCAGATGTAGTCAAAAGATACTATGCATAAACCATTTATGCTTATTCACATGATGTAAATTGAACTACACTTGACCTGATTCCCGTTTAAGAGGGGATACATAGGCATCCATGTGGGTTCGGTCACAATTCAATAAAATTTCCAGTTTCCCCATCATCAGAAACTAGGGCAGAATTTTGAGGAGGACCCTCAAAATTCTATGGCAGAAGCAGTCACAATGTCTTTGATCGTGTCACAGTCACTGGTTCATCTAACCAATTTCTAAACTATATTTTACTATGTCTTCAAAAATTATGCATGCATGCTTTTGGACATAAAATCTGCTTTAGCAAAAGCTACCCCGATAATTTGAACAAGGTCTTCAGATATAACAGAGAAAATAAAGCAAGCAGACGAAGGCACGACCCATCCTTCCCCTTCAGAACTCACGATTTTTCTTTGAATGGGACTAAGCACTTCCCCCGAACCTTGCAATGGGACTAAGCACTTCCCCCGAACCTTGCAATGGGACTAAGCCATGTCCCGAATCTTGCATGAGGCTAAACCCTGCCTCCGTATCTGCATAAGGTTAAGCATTGCCTTCTCTTTGCATGAGACTAAGCCATGTCCCGAATCTTGCATGAGGCTAAGCCCTGCCTCCATATCTGCATAAGGCTAAGCATTTCCTTCTCTTTTCATGGGTCTAAGCCATGTCCCGAATCTTTGCACGAGGCTAAGCACTGTCTCTCTTTCATTGTCTCTCCTCTTCTCTCGGGCTAAGCTCTGCCCTCAACTTCATACTAGACTAAGCCTTTTCTTTTCAACTTCACACAATTCTCATGGTCAGAAGGGAATTTGCATCATGTTTAAATTTACGCAAAATTGTACGTACATGCTTGTAGTACACCTCTTATTTGCAGGTAACCCGATAAGTAACCATTATCCTGGCAGGAGCAGTCCCGCTCCAGTCCCTTCATACTACTTCAAACCCGACCACTCACCGCAACCATTTCACTATTACAAAACCTTGTGTCCGTTCTTGGGATAACTTCATCGGTATATTCAGTCGGTGAATCCAAAACTACACACGACCTGATTACTGTAAAACCAGAGATATGTAGGCAGCTCGGAAACTAGAGTGCGGTCTATGCCTCTCAAATCACCCTACTCGGTCAAAATTGGCCATCATATCTTTACCCGATAAATCTTTCATCCTTTCCGGGTAAAGAGGGGCAGCTGTTGATACCCATTTTTTCCTATATTATTTTTAAAATGCATATATAGCTTCAAAACAATGCATGAGCATCAATTAATATTTTTCATAATTTTTGTATTTTTCTAAGGATTTTTATTAATTTATCCAAGTATTTTCTTTATATAAATAATTACTAATTACCGCATAAATGGTTTCATAATGATTTTATTGCTTAATTTTTATCATTTATATTTATACCAAGATTTAATTATTGCATGAATAGCCATATTTATATTTTTGGGTTATAATTGCAATAACTTTGTAATAATAGCCCATGTATGCATTATTACCTTATTTCGCAAGAAAAATAGCTTTTTTATATTTTTATAATATCAAGTAATTATGTTAAAATCATTTTTAGGCATGAAAATTATTTTTTATAATTTGTTAATTATTTTTATAAATTATTTTACTAATTAATTGGGTAATTAACAAATAGCCCCTTTGAATTCATTTTAATTTCAGACCTAACCTGATTATACCAGCCCAATTACTTAAAATCCTAGCCCAATCCGCCCCACCCCAAACTAAATAACCCTTACCCGACCCAGAGCCTTCTCTAATCGTGGTTGTTGATCTATGAGATCAACGGTCCACATTACCCCTTTCCTTTTATAATCTAACCCAAACCCTAACACCCCCATTTCTCTTATTTTCGCAGTCCCTGAATCCCTATCTCCCCTCTTCTCTCTCAAACACTCACTCTAACCCTAGCCTCCGTCACCAGAAAACCCATGTTCCATGGGATTTCTCTGTAATTTCCGGCCCCTGTCGGCCTCTCACCTCTTCTGGTTTTCGATTATGTTGATTTATGGAAGAATCTCGAAGAGATTCAACCCAGATTTTGTTCAAAACCGTTTCATAGGCCTACCTATGGCCATCTCCGTTTGTGAGTATTATTTTCTCTGTGTTTATGGCTCGAATCTATGATTTTAAACCAGGTTCCTTTCATCTCTGTCATTTTTTTAAAACCCTAATCTTATACTACTCGAATATGTTCAGATCCTTGTAGATCTGAGATATTCTTTAAGTTCTTTTGTCATTTTACTTTAAAACTACCTGTGTTTCATTACTATTGACCGATTTTTTTTATCTTCTCTAAAATCTAGTGTTTCATCCTTTTAAAGTTTTTGCAAAATACCAAGTTTTTAAGTGTTTTAACCTTGATTCTCTTTACTTGCTCGATCGTTTCTCATGTCTATGACCTAACCCTAGGTTTTTCTGCTTATTGCATTAATCACTTCAATATTTCCCCGTTATTATTTATCTCTATCAATCAATATATATTGACTGATTTTATTTAGGGTTCGATTTATATTTTCTTGTTAAAATTAGTGCTTCTCTATGATTTTACTTATTTTACTTATTTGTGACTGTAATTAGTACTACTTTCCCTAATTAGACTATTAGTCTGATTTAGGGATTTAATTTACTCCTATATGGTCAGTAATTGATTCACTTACCTTATTTGAATCCCAATTTGAGTCGTTAAGGGATTCTCCCCATTTTAAGGGGTACTTTTCGGATTCTTTTGTGTGAATTGATTGAGTTAATTCCTCAATTAACTGATTGATTACCTTGTTTTATGAAATGTGATTTATTCTTTACCTTAATTGTTTTACTTTGCTAAGTGTTATATAAACCCCATTATGATTTTTCTTTGAGATACGAACACATTCAGAAAGAAACATACACAAAAAAAAACTCTTGCTCTTATTCAAACCTTTCTGTTACTTGTGTTTGCTACACTGTCTAGCCGGCTGAAAGCCAAGGCTAGACTATTGATTTTTGCATATTTTTACCTTCCTGTTTACTATTTTAACTGGTATATCTCTCCTCATATTGTCATTCATTATGTTACAAAGTTTAAACCTATTTGCCTTCCTGTCTATTGCTCTACTTCTGTGTAGTTAAATTCTCGTCTTTCCTGTTTATTGATTCTAACTAGCATGTTTATCTCTGTCATTAGGTCTTATTCAGTATGTTATGTAATTTGTCTGTCAACCTGCCTTTGCCTGCTTTATGTATCTGTTAATTAGCTTGCCTCAACTCTCATGAAATTGTCTTGTCCAGCATGTCAATATGGTTCATACATTCTAGCATGTTCTTATTTGATCCAGGATACTTATCCACTTATTTCTCAACTAGCATTCCTTCATGTTTGTCCTGTTTTATGTGTTCCTGACTTCTATGCTCCCAACCCCTGCTACCTTTCTCTATGTAGTTGTCCGATCTTTATTCTGACCCCAGCATGCTATATGATCACCTAATGATAAACTAAGTCAATCCTAGGCAATGTGAAATCTTGTCGAAAGTAACTGTGATCCTGTTCTGTCTATTTGTTTGATTGCTGAAATCTTTGTTTGAACTCAAAGTGCTGAAATGACTCTATTTGTTCCTATTTATTTCTAAAAAACAAGTTGTTTTCTTAAAACAATCTCCTATTTTTATGTACTATTTTCAACTCCTATTCTTAGACTTCTAGGATCCTGCCCCTCCAGTGTGAGCACTGCCTAGGATTCCATGAGACTCCTCCGAACTCTGACATACTGGAGCTGGCATTTCCCACACTTGTTCACAAAATTGTTTCTTTAAAAGGGTTTCTGGTGTAAGCATTGCCCGGGGTCTCTGAGGCCCTTGGGAACTTTGACGCACCAGAAGACCATTTGGTATACTAGGAGATACTGGCACACTTCAGATTTGGTTGAAGGCCTGGATTTTAAGGTTTACTGTTAGGACTATCCAGACTCCCTATAGCATAGTAATTTCATTCTATAATTCATTTATATCTGGTCTGTAATAATAATTCTTGTAAAGACAGATATTGGGGTTATTAGTAAAACTGGGAGGGACTTTTATATATAAATTTGTGGGATTGGGTAGAAATCATGCCCATAGGATTGTTATGAATATCTATATGCATTAGAAACCATGTCTATAGGGCTTGTCTCATTCTTTGAAATCATGTATTTTCACATTTGCATTAGAAATCCTTCTTCTAGGTCATTTTACCAATTCTGCATTAATAATCATGTTCTCAAACCATCATGTGTGCATTAGAAATCACGTGCCTAGGAATTCACTTGTTGAATTTGCTTGAAAAAATGGCTAACAACTTTATTCGCCTAGATATCATGCCTATAGGAAGAACATATAAAATCAGTTTCATCACTTAGCCGTCATGCCTATGAGGAATAAGTATAAAAATAGTTTGACACTTAGATATCATGTTTGTAGAGATAAATATGTAAAATTAATTTCTATGTTTATATGTCCTGAAGTAATGCTTGTGATCATTTTCGGTGCATAGACAACATGCCTATAGGGTCTAAACAGATAAAAATCTGCCTATTATAAATCAATCGCTAGTTTATTATTATCGTCTAATTCACGCTTAGATACTATGTCTATAGGATCCTGCCCAGTTATCACCTAGGCAGACATGTAGGTTGATTAAAGTTCTGAAGTTTAAAACTGTGTTTGTTTCACTACCTACAAACTGCACAGATCCAGTAGGTAACAAAATCAGTAGGCAAACTGATTAGGTATTCACTGCCTCGTCATAATAAAATGTTGCATATTCTTCTTTGTGCTCATCTAGATATCTTGCTATAGGATTTTAAATTGTTTAAAAACTGTTGTTTGAGGCGTGCAATTCTTTGTTTACTTGTGGAGGTAAATCTGAGCCCTTTAATTGTTCCTTATGTGATAGTCCAATTTGCTTTTGTTTGACGCCTAGTTTTCTCCTTTTTAGCACCATAGGTGAGTCTAGAACCACCTTAAATAGAGGCCCTAAGAACCTCCAGAGCCATGGTAAAGGATGGGTAATGCACGCATAGGGTACGTACTCGACACTGTTAGAACACTTAGATAATAATTAAGGGGAGGGTACTTGGGTAGTAAAGGAGATGATGATCTGTGTGTTAATTCTACGCGTAACACCTCTATTTGAGGAAGGTTACTGGTTATTGCATAGAAGCGATCCTATAGGCTAATAAACCTAGGACCCCTTTAATTTCCATTTTAAAGTAATCTCTATTTGTTTGTTTCATTTCCTTTAAAGACTAATTCGCTTAAATTGAGTTTTGCCGGGATCCACCATTGTGGACCTCGAGGGGTTACTAACACCTTCCCCTCAAGGTAATTTCGAGCCCTTACCCAATCTCTAGTTAAGTAAACCTGTTTATGAGTTATTTACTTTTGGTGCCCTAATGCACCTTAATCCGTTAGGTGGCGACTCTTCAAATTCCATACCCCTTCCCAAAAGGATATGAGTTGTCTCAAAATGTTGAAACCCAATTTCGTGAGAAAAAGGGGAGCACGGTACCAGGTGGTCGCGTTCGCGTAGAAGAAATGCAACTACCCTCCCCCAAGTCCCGTTTACACAGTGGTTTCGCAAAGCTTTAGCCCACCAGTGCTCCGCGTTCGCGTCTTGGGCTCCGCATACGCATAGAACAAAAATGGCCCCAGTGCACTTTACTCTACGTGTTCACGCGTGAAGCAATGAGAACTCGAAGAACAATTTACCTGCGCACCAGAAACAGTCATGACAACAAAAACTTCTTAAGTGTAAAACATCTCGTAGCCTACCCAAAACCCACCCGAGCCCTCGGGGATCCAAACCAAAATGCACGCAAGTCTAAAAGTATCATACAGACTTGCTCGTGTGATCAAAAAGTAACATCTAAAACTATGAATTTAACCTAAAAACTCATCATTTTTCTCAACAACACTCAAATTTCACTATTTCTCAACCGGACGTGCGAATCACGTCAAATCAACTCTGATTCTTACAAAAATTCACAGATAGGACTTAAATATCATAACAAACATGTATCGAGCTCCAGAACCAAAATACGGGCCCGATACCAACGGTTTCAAACATTAATCCATTTCTTTATTTCATTGAAAATCCATCAAAACAATTTTCTTTAAAAATTGATTTCTTAGGCTAGGACCTCAGAATTCAATTCCGGGTATATGCTGAAGTCCCATATTTTACTGCGGACCTCCCGTGATCGTCGGAACACAGATTCGGGTCCTTTTACTAAAAATGTTGAACAAAGTCAACTAAAACCAAATTTTAAATTCCAAAAATAATTATTTCTCATATTTTCACAAAGAAGCTTTCCGGTTTCATGCCCCGACTGCGCACGTAAATCGAGCTAAATAAAATTAATCTTTTTAAGACTAATGATCCTGGAATGGAGTCTTAATTTATAAGATGACCCTTTGGGTCATCACAACTACGCGACCGTGTGAGTGTGCATGCGATCGCAAAAGGGGAAGGGAGTTATCACCAGTTATTACAGCTGAGCTATGCGAACGCGGGCAATAATGTGCGAACGCGAGGAAGGCCGAAGCACATGTACGCGATCACGAACAGGATTATGCGACGCGAAGAAGGATCTCGAGGTGGTCAGCAAAGACACTTCGCGAATGCGGAAAGAGCTTCGCGATAGCGAAGAAGGACACTAGAAAAATAGAACAGCAGTTCAAAAATAGGAGAAATTGAACTGTAGCCCAACCGGAACACACCCGAGGCCTTTGGGATCCCGTCTAAACCCACAAACAAGTTCTATAACCTAACACGGACTCGTTCGAGGTATCAAATCACATCTAACAATGCCGAAAATACAAATCACACCACGAATCAAACCATGAACTCCCAAATCTTCCAACTTCAAAAACCCGTGCCGAAACTAATCAAACCAACTCAGAATGATGTCAAATTTTACAGGCAAGTCCTAAATGACACAACAGAGTTGTTCCAACTTTCGGAATCGCATTGTAACCCCGATATCACCAAAGTCAACCATTTGTCAAACATTTCCACTTTCCAAACTTCAACTTTCGCTGAAATGCTCCAAATCACCCTATGGACCTCCAAATCCAAATCCGGACGGCACGCCTAAGTCCAAAATCACCATAGGATGATGCTCAAGATAAAATGCCGCCGAGAGGGATTTAAATTCTAAAAATAATCGGCCTGGTCATTACATTCTCCCCCTCTTAAAAAAACATTCATCCTCGAACGTGCCAAGAATTCCCTCGAAGTCTTCGAATCAGTGAATGCACACCTCCAACATACACTTGTGGGTGATACCACATCACCCCAATCCATATAAGCCTAATGACACCATCTCAACTGTAATTTAGCCTTTCTACCAACACCGATAAGCCTCAGAGTCAAAATTCTCACCTTCCATTAATTTCCAAAAGATTCGATTCTAAATCCATACCCGGTGTCAACCTCCACCAGCTGCAGCAACTCATGCCTACACCCACAAGATACAACCACACAACGTAACACACCACACATAGGCCCGTAATAACACTTCTGATCACAATAACTGCCCATAAGAAAAACCAACACTAGAAATTAGCCTCATATCCGATAGGAACCCATTTCAAATCTCCACAAATTGATGATGATGCAAAAACCACAAATACCTCATAATTATACACCTGAATCAACAAGTCATAACTAACACCAGCGAGCACACACCCCGCAAGCGAAAACTGAAGAAGTACATAACGAAAATGACTGAATATATAAAGAGAAACACATAAGAGAAATATCAAACAAGCCCGACAGGCACAACTCTCTATCAATACCATACTACGAATCAATTTAAATAGGAAAAATCAAAGTACATGAACAATCATAAGGATCTCATCCTGGTATAACTCTCCACCGCGACACATAGCCCGGCTCAAACATAACAAATCACATGAACTTGCGAGGGTTTCACACTCAACTATAAATCACAAGTCAAATATACATTATACCAATTTAAATCTTCCACTAACTCAAATATGCAAATAAAATCACAACACTTAGTGAACTCTCACCCCGGTAGAGTATCAAATCACGAATCGCAACCAAGAATACTTAGGAATCACACCCAAAACCTACCATAATGAACAACAAGGACTCACTTCTAATCTCACCACTCTCAATGATGAATAAAATAACGATAGACATAGGCTACCACTCATAGAATCTCCCAACAGGGGAAAACACATAAACAAAGCGCAAATCATGAAACTCACCTTTAAATGAAATAACAAATAAGGGAGCTCGTCCCGATAAGCAGAACCGAAACGAAATATGAATGGTGCCTCTCTGTAAAAAATAAAAACATACCTATATGACATTATCTGGCATAACAGCCTCCAGTGTACTATATGAAACACATCAACAGGTCGGGCCGGGCCTCCCCCTCTTGGGCGCCCCTACTCACCTGAATACCCCGCTGCGACACCTCTGCCTGGAATTTGGGACAATATCTCACCATGTGGCTGGTATCTCCACACCCAAAGAAACCTCTCTACTGACGCGGATGTGGAAACTGTGTCGTATGAGCATTCTGAGACCCATGAGCACATGAAACACTTTGCGAAGCCGGAAGTGCAAACTAAACTAGCTGACCCACAAAACCTCTACCATGTCGTACCCTGCCTCCAAAATAAGGACCAGTAGATCTTTCCGACCTACGAGGCCTCCTCGCCTCCCTGTCCTCTATCTCCTCGCCTCGCGTGTCCTCTCTCTCATTGCCTCGCGTGTCCTCTCTCTCCTGATCCCACATGCCCTCTACTCGGGTAGCAATCCCTACCACCAACTGAAATGAAACATTCGACTCTAACTCCCGAGCCATGATGAACCGAATATCATGCCTGAGCCCCACAATGAATCTACGAACACGCTCTCTAACTGTAACAACCAAAGCAGGTGCATGTCTGGCCAACCCACTGAATCTGACGGCACTTTAATACTGACATAGTGCCCTAGTGTAGCTGTTCAAACTTCGTGCGCCACGCATCTCGAAGGGACTAAGGTACAAACTCTCTCAGGAACATCTCTGAAATCTGAACCCATGTGAGTGAAGCTGATTCGGCTAGACTACCTGACTCATACGCCCGCCACCACTGATAAGCCGCTCCCCTGAGCTAAAATGTAACAAAAGCAACCTCGCTCGCCTCCACAACACCCATAGTATGAAGAATGAGGTGACACTCCTCTAGGAAACCCTAGGCATCATTTATTGCCAATCCACTGAAGATAGGAGGGTGGTACTTCTTGTACCTCTCAAGTCTAAGTTGTTCTTCCTCAAATGTTTCTTCTCTAACCACGTGCTTAAATGGAACCACACGCTATGTCGCCATGACACCTGGAACCTAACCAACATGATCCCGCTGCTCTGGAGTGTGGGCAGTGGGAGTCTGAACTCCTCCCCCGGTCTGTGAAGTAGCTGGTGCAATCGAAAATAATCCCCCGTGAGTCAATGTAACCAACATACTCAAAATCTGTGCTAAGGTCTCATTAAGTCCGCAAGTAACAGTAGGCATCTCCGGTACCTGCCCCCAACTGGAACTACTGGCGGCTCCTCAATTGCTGCTTAGTAAGGTGTCATAGTTGCGGCATATGCTCCTCATCGGCCTCTGCCTCTACCCCTAGTGACATCTGCTCTAGGGGTAACGTCATCAGGGGCTGTGGCTCGTGTCCTCACCATCTGTGAGAGAATGGAACGATAAAAGTTCAAACTTTGAGATCAATGAACTTGCACGATAGGAATGAAGGAAGTGAAATTGTCCTAATAGTTCTGTAGCCTCTCGAAGATAAGTACAGACGTCTCTGTACCGATCCGCAAGACTCTACTAATCTCGCTTATGACTCGTAGTATCTATGAACCTATAGTTTTGATACCAACTTGTCACGACCCAATTTCCCCTCTGTTGGGTATCGTGATGACACCTAGTCTTAAGGAGTAGGTAAGCCTAACATTTACAGAATAACAATAATAATAATAATAATAATAATAATAATAATAAAATATCTAATAATTTCTGAAATGAAACTCTCTATACAATTTTTCAAAACTGATAGTACAGGTCATAAGCTCTACTGAGTGGTTGCTAGAAAATTTTTAAATACATCTGTCCAGAAATAAGGATAAACACTAAAAAATGAAAACTAGAAGGTGACTCTGAAGCCTGCGAATGCAGAAACAGGTTTACCTTGAGTCTCCATGGCAATGACCCCCACAGCTACTAACGAACAAAATACCTGGATCTGCATTAAAATGTGCAGAAGTGCAGTATGAGCACACCACAGCCCTGCCCAGTAAGTATCAAGACTAACCTCGGTGGAATAGTGATGAGGAATAGTCAAGACACCCACTGGTCTAATAAAGTGAACAAGTATAAGTATAGGAACAAATGAATATGATATCTACATAAAGACTACGCAATATGGCTAACAATACATGTTTACCTTGAAAATGGTAATTACAATTATACTTGATTATGTGGTTCTAAAAATATAATATCTATTTTAATACTGGTTTTTTAGGCAGTAGGTGATGAGTATGAAGCGAGAAAAATAAAATAAGTGCGAAAAGAACTAGACTATGCAAACCAGGTATCGAAGAGGCCAGTATCGAGGGTGGTCGGGCAGGCCTCGAGGTCGAGCTCGAGAGGCTTGATTAGGGGCTATCGATAACAGTATAACAATATTGAATGCCTTAAGGTCGTCCTATTTATGGTCAATAATAAGAAGTAAATGAAGAGTAACTCAAGAACACAATAAATGGGAAGCAATGAATCAGTGAAGCAATTATATAGAATGTTTTAGCTAAGGAGCAGAGAATGTTCTTATTCTTGTATTGAATATCATCCCTCATACAAAGTGACAAGGGTCCCCTTTATATATGGGAGGGGAGCCCAACATAGTACATGTATAATTAATGCAAAGAGAGATGGCTGGTACAACCATTTACTTCCACGGTACGGGCTTGTACTATTTTATGTACTTTGTCAGCTTTAATCACGTGCCTTTTGGGAGCTTCCCACATTTTCATGATGATCTTCGAATTTTGCCCTGCGCCGAGGTACCTCGATCCCTCGGAATGTTTCATCAAGGAGTGCACCCTAGAGTTAGGCTTCAGATTTTGCTCCGATACGGTCGAGGTCGAGGCTTGGAATGCTGCAGGAGCCTTGAAAATTGGGCCTTCTCGATTTTACCGTATACAGATAGTCCCGGCGTTTCTTGGGATGAAAAGATAAGAAACGATTTAACTTCACCAACCTTTGAATGCTCTCATTATCCTGTCAGTCACGCCACACAAGTAACTGATGTGAGAGATGCTCGGAAATCATACATGCACAGTTTTTGAAAAGATTCGAACTTATTATGGCGGTTGGCTGCTTTTTGGCTCTCCTCAACACGCGCGGTTGGACCCTATAAATACTTCTTCTCCTTCCTCTCTTCTTTCATTACTTCTTCTAAAAAGTGCTTTCATTACTTCTTTTTTGCCCCCCTTTTTGATCAGCTCCTTCTTGTTTTCTCTGAAATCTTTCAGCAGATATGACGAAGGCCTCCAAAACTATTCAACAAGATGATAAAGCCCCCTCTTCTTCACGTACCTCCACGGGAAAGGCAATTTCTCCACCGAATCTCAAGGAGTGCATCCCTGGACCCTGCGAAATGACCTCTGATTTTAAGGTCGATAAACCTTCCTCGAGGACGGGGCGTTATGAACCCATATCTCGATATGTTAGCCTAATAACAAACATTGAGAAAGTGAAAATCGACTGCCGCTGGGGAAACGCGGTGCAAGTGGAGATTCCCTCTCGGGAGGAATATATAACAACTCCTAAAATCGGCATCCTCAGCATATACACTTATCCATTTACCCTTGGCCCGGTATGGCTGTCCTCGTCGTCGATAGACCCTGTTGTTCTCGATTTCTGCAAGCGATATCATGTAACGCTCGGCCAGATTCACCCATCATTTTGGTGAATTGTTTACATGATTCGGCATTTTACAAATATGGTCGAGGGGATGCCTTTCACCCTTGACTGCCTGATTAGAATGTACAGTACCTGACATTATCGAGGTGGTCTGATTAAACTTCAATGTCAGGCCTCGGGGCTTTTCTTTACTTGTACTGATGAAGGCAAGGACAGAGGGTGGATGAGTCTCTTTGTTCGAGTCAGGACCTCGGATCTGATTCCATTCGAAAGGATGTCGTTCCCCGAGGAATGGAATGCGAATCGTAAGTTAATACTTTAATATTCCTTTATGCCAGTTCTTCCTTGAATTAATTCCCTTTGACGATGCAGATGTTGCGTGGTCTCTTGATGCAGTTAAGGATATCTCGAGCTGAGTTTTCCAGCTTGATTCTATCTACCTGTATGCCGAGCGTGTGTGGCGCGACCTGGCCAGGGGTCGATGGGAAGCTAAAAATCATTGGGACCTCTCCTTTTGAAATACATGAGTTGTATTTAAATGAGACACCCCCTGAACATGTTCTGACCTCTCGTGTTTTGTGCTTATCCAGGCCTAGGGGAGGCTTCTTTGATGAGAGAAGCATTGCCCGGAGAAGCAGATATCTCAAAATCGTATGCAAAAAAGAAAAGAAAAAGGGGATTGTCGACCGAGCTTTAGAGTCGCAGAGGGCTATAGTTCAAAGGTCTAAGGCCGACTCTGCGGCCTTGGACGAGAAAAAAGATTTCCTGATATCGACCGAGGGAGTGGAAGCATAACTGCTCCTGCCTTTGCCGATTCGTTGACTGCTAAATTAGAAGCCGATGATGCTACCTTACCTGATATCGAAGGGGTTTTCGAGGGTAGGTCGAACGATGTCCCTGACCCGATTGCTAGCCGAAATATTCTCCGGGCTGAAGGGCACTTAGTAGATGAGTTACGGGAACCTAGCTGCGATCCTAAGACCCCGATTGACCTAGTCGATGTTAGTGATGTAGGTGACTCTCCGCCGGCTCCCTCGTTTTCCCCGATGAAAATACGGGATGCCCAAAATATAGAATCTTTTGAAGCGGGGGCGTCCTCGGAGGGAAGGGCATAGCCGAGGGGATCTTCACTATGGCCGAGAAGAATTCTGAACTCAATGCCTTACTCATTTTCGAGGAAGCTAAGAAGATTTGCAAATAGGTAATTTCATTGTTGATTGTTTCGAGTTTTGATTATCATTTCTCTGACTCCCCTTCTTTCAGGCGAAAGTGCTTTACAATAGGAGCACAGCCAAGTTTCAATCCAATCTGACCCAATTACGAGGGGGGGAGCAGGAGGTTCTTTCAGAGGCGGATGAGCTCGGGGCTCTTCTCGCCCAAAAGGAAGAAAAGATGTTGGACCTCCGAGCTCGCTTAGAAACGGTACCTCGGGAACGGAGCAATCTTGATGAGCAGGTAACATAGCCTTCATGTGCTTTGTTTTGTAATTGATACCAGTACTTTAACCTTGTCGTTCTGATCTTCGCAGCTTAAGGAGGGAGATTCCCTGATGCGGGAAGGATTCAGAGCCAGGGATGCTGAGATCCTTGGATTTAAGCAGTGCGTGAGCGAGATATCCTCTGAGAAGACGCCCTCCAAGGGGATTTAACCTCCATTGAGTATTGCCTTCGTGATGCAAGGGCTGAAAGTAGTAAATATAAGGACCTTTATGCTGAATGGGTCACCATGTTATCTTCAATTAAGGCTAAAGTTGATGCACTCATAGCCTCATATAAAGTCGATGACGCTACTGCAAACGCCCAGGCCAAGAAAGCAGCTGATGGGGCCGAGCTTAAACTTGCTCGAGCCCTGGGGATTTCCCTATTAAAGTCTCTGAGGCAGGCTCTCAAGGATATTCATGAAGGGGGCCTCGATTTGTCTGCCGAGATCGAGAGGGTGAAGACCCTAGAAAAGGAGGCGTAGGCACTATTTGCTTTCGAAGATGATTCGAGCAGTGGCTCGAAAGAAGATGAAGATGAGGGTGAAGTCCCCAAGGGGGAAGAGGCTGTTGAAGACTGGGGGCCGAGGGCCAAGCCGCTGAAAGTATAACCTCCGAGGGAGCCTTTGAAGGCACACCCTAGATGTAGATTAGGTTTTTGTTTATTCTTTCTCCTTATGAAGGGCTCCGATTTTGAGATTTGTAAATATGCTTCATGAAATTTTATCATATAAAAAAGGCCTTTTGTTATTCCTTGTTCCTTTTCTGGTTTCTTAAAGTAGGCTTTGATGTCTGTCGATGATTAGTCTGATTAATAGGACTTAGAAATGAAAACCCTTGGGGTTATAAGTTGGCCCTGAGGCTTTTTAAGCTGGCGACTTGGGCTCTTACGCGTTTGGCCCAAAGGCGCTTTAGTTAACCATTTTGGGCTTAGTCTCCGAGCTGAGTTTCGACTCGAGCTCAATGGCCCTCAGGTTTTCAAATTGGCCCTGAGGCACTTTGCATCGGCATGACCTGTAGCTGGCGGCTCGGGCTCTTACGCGTGAGGTCGATACGACTTTTAATGTAGCGGCAGACTCGGGCTCTTACGCTTTTTTGGCCCTGAGGTGCTTTGTGTCGGTATGACCTGTAGCTGGCGGCTCATGCTCTCACGCATAAAGTCGATATGACTTTTAATGTAGCGGGCGACTCGGGATCTTACGCTTTTTTGGCCCTAAGGCGCTTTAGTTAACTTTATCGGGCTTAATCTCTGAGTCGGATTTCCTCGAGCTCAATGTCCCTCAGGTTTTCAAATTGGCCCTGAGGCGCTTTGTGTCGGTATGACTTATAGCTGGCAACTTGGGCTCTTACGCGTAAGGTCGATACGACTAGCTGGCAACTTGAGCTCTTATGCTTTAGGTTGGTACAACCTTTAATGTAGCAGGAGACTTGGGCTCTTACACTTTAGGTTGGCACAACTTTTAACCGATTCTTTTCAAAGTTTTTCGAAGTAAATGAAGGACTGTGATTTTATGGCAACAGTCGGACGTCTCCGAGTTGTGTTAGTTTGGCCGGAGCCTTATGACGGTGGTCATTGTGTTTGGCCGTAGCCTTTTAGTCCCCGAGTGAGATAGCCATGGCGTCTATATTGAGGGTATGCATTTTGGGTCTTACAAGTTTGATATATAGCCTTGACTTTGATATGGGGTTTATGCCTGTTTTAAGGTCTTACAAATTTGTACATGCCTTGCTTGAGGTCTTACAGTTTTGATGTTGCCTCATGGATGGCTTACAAGTTCGAAGTTCCCGGCCCTAAGGTCTTACGGCTTTGAATTCGATAACCTAACGAGTCGGCTGTCGGGGGCAGTCCCCGAGTCGGAACTGATTTTGCCTCGAGGGGGGCTTATGATATTGATATTGCCTTGTGGATGGCTTATGAGTTAGAATTTTCCTGCCCTGAGGTCTTACGGCTTCAAATTTTATATCTTGATGAACCGACTGTCAGGGACAGTCCCCGATTCGGAATTGATGTCGCCTCGAGTTGGGCTTATAAGCTCGTAGTTACCTGCCCTGAGGTCTTACGGCTTTGAGTTTTGGCGACTCGATGGAGTGGCTGTCAACTAGGTTCCATGGTGCCTAGCTTGTAGGATCCTTTGCTGATTTTTCCGAGGACACGGTATGGTCCTTCCTAGCTCGGGCCTAGCTTCCTTTCGTTAAGGTTTTGAGTGCTTTAGGTGACTTTCCTTAAGACTGTCCCCGGTTTTTAAATATCAAAGGTTTGCTCTTCGGTTGTAGTATCTTTCGATTCTTTGTTTTTAGGCGACCATCCAGACCAGTGAAGCTTCTCGCTTCTCGTCTAATAGCTCGAGGGTCGTGGTCATGGACTCATTGTTTGAGTTTTCGGTGGCATGTCAGAATCTGGAACTGGGCTCCCCGACTTCGACCGATATCAAAGCCTCGGACCCGTATACCAAAGAGAACTGCGTCTCTCTGGTGCTATATTTAGAGGTTGTCCGGTATGCCCATAGTACTTCGGGCAGTATTTCTCTCCATTTTCCCTTCGCATTTTCTAACTTCTTTTTCAAGTTCCGAATGATGGTCTTGTTTGTGGATTCGGCTTGACCGTTTGCACACGGTTGGTAGGGCGTCGATAGTATTCTTTTGATTTTTTTATCCTCGAGAAACTTTGTTATTTTGCTTCCGATGAACTACTTCCCATTATCACACGTTATCTCAGAGGGGATCCCAAATCGGCATATGATGTGATCCCATATGAAGTCGATAAATTCTTTTTCTCTTATCTTTTCATAGGCCTGTGCTTCCACCCATTTTGAGAAATAGTCAGTCATAAATAGAATAAATCTAGCTTTACCTGGTGCCGTTGGTAGGGGGACGACTATGTCCATTCCCCATTTCATGAATGGCCATGGTGATAAGACTGAATGTAGTTGTTCACCGGGTTGGTGGATCATTGGCGTGAACCCCTGGAACTTGTCGCATTTTCGGACGAATTCTTTGATGTCCATTTCCATGTTGTCCCAGTAGTAACTTGCTCTGATCACCTTTTGAATTAAAGAATCGGCACCGGAGTGATTTCCGCAGGTGCCCTCGTGGATTTCTCAGAGCACGTAATTAGTTTCTCCTAGTCCCAAGCATACTGCCAGGGCCCATCAAAGTTTCTCCTGTATAGAGCTCCACTTTCGTCGAGTGAAAATCGGGCTGCTCTAGTCCGAAGGGCCCTTGATTCTTTTGTATTCGTGGGAGTCCAAAGTGTTTTGGAGTTTGTCTAGGTACCATTGCATCCTATCCTCTCGAACCTCAAAGCTCTCGTTTGGCTGGTTTTACTACCAGAAGGGAATCACATTTGGATTCGACGGCTTCCGATCCCAGGCCTTTGGCTAGTTTGAGACCTACAATGATAGCCTCATACTCGGCTTCATTGTTAGTCAACTTTGTAGTTTTTATAGACTGTCTAATCACGCCACCTGCAAGTGGATTCATAACTATGTCGAGCCTTGATCCTCTCACATTTGAGGCACCGTCTGTGAATAAGGTCCACACCCCCGATGATGCGGTCGTTTTTAGCAGAAGTTCTTTTTCTACATCGCGCACGAGGGCGGGCGTAAAATCGGCCACGAAGTCTGCCATAATTTGGGTTTTGATAGTCGTTCGAGCTGATATTCAATATCGTACCCCCCGAGCTTGATGGCCCATTTGGCTAGCCGGCCCGACAATTCAGGTTTATGCAATATATTCTGAAGAGGATACGTTGTTAAAACACATATATGGTGGCTTTGAAAATAAGGTTTCAATTTTTGAGATGCACTTATTAATGCAAGAGCTAATTTTTCTAAGGTGGATACCTGGTTTCAGCATCTCACAGGGTTCGACTTACATAGTAGACAGGGAATTGCGTACCTTGCTCATCTCGAACCAACACGCCACTTACCTCTACCTCGGACACTACTAAGTATAATTATAGCATCTCATCCTCCTTTGGGGTGTGGAGCAAAGGCGGGCTTGAGAGATACCGTTTTAATTCCTCCAAGGCACGCTGGAATTTCGGCGTTCACTCAAAGTTGCTTTTCTTTTTGAGTAGAGAAAAAAAAGCGATGGCTCCGATCTGATGACCTCGAGATGAATCGGCCCAGTGCCTATATCCCCCCGGTCAATCGATGTACGACCTTTACGTTGTTTACCACCATGATTTCTTCGATGGCCTTGATTTTGTCGGGGTCTCAACCCCCCTGTTTGATACTATGAAGCCTAAAAATTTGCCCGAACCTACGCCAAAGGCGCCTTTCTCGGGGTTGAGCTTCATGTTGTAGCTTCTAAGGATGTCAAAAGTTTCCTGCAAATGAGTCAAATGGTCTTCTGCGCGCAAAGACTTAACCAGCATGTCTTCAATGTAAACTTCCATGGATTTGCCTATTTGATGTTCGAACATCTTATTAACTAGGCGCTGGTACATGGCCTCTGCGTTTTATAGCCCGATATGTGCCATACTTTGTGACAAACGAAGTCTTTTCCCTGTCCTCGGGGTTCATTTGAATCTGATTATACCCGGAGTAGGCATCGAGAAAGGTGAGAGTCTCGTGGCTGGCCGTGGAATCAATCAATCGATCAATGTTGGGCAGCGGGAATGAATCTTTAGGGCATGCTTTATTTAAGTCCTTATAATCTATGTACATTCTTAACTTGTTCCCTTTCTTGGGGACCACTACTATATTGGCCAACCACTCGAGGTACTTTACTTCCCTGATAGACCCTATTTTGAGGAGTTTTGTTACCTCGTCTTTGACAAACGCATGCTTTACCTCGGACTGAGGTCTCCTTTTTTGCTTCACCGGTTTGAACCTGGGGTTGATGCTCAGTCGATAGGTGGTTACTTCTGGGGAGATCTCTGTCATATCTAAGTGGGACCAGGCAAAGCAATCAATGTTTCCAATAAGAAATTGAATGAGTTCTTTCCTGAGTTTGGGGGTTAGTCCCGTTCCCAGGTATACCTTTCGATTTGGTAGGTGTTTCACCAGAACGGCTTGTTCCAGCTCTTCGATCGTTGATCTTGTTGCGTCCCATTCTTCGGGGGAAACAAAAGTTCGAGGGGTGAGGAAGTATTCCTCGTTATCTTCGGGGACCATTTTATATTCTGACCTCTCGGAGGTGGAATATATGGGCTCGGGCGCCATGTCGTGCACTGCGAACATTTCTTTTTCTGCGTGTTGCTCTCCATACACTATTTTTATGCTATCTGTGGTTGGTAATTTCAACATCTGGTGAAGAGTCGATGGTATCGCCCTGATGCTGTGTATCCATGGCCTTCCAGCAGGGCGTTGTATCTCGTGTCCCCTTCGTTGACATGAAACCCGGTACCTCGAACTGTCCCGGACACATCGACTAGGAGGACGATTTCCCCCGTCGTCGTTTCGCTCTCCATGTTAAACCCTCTGAGGGCATTGGAATCGGGTACGATTTGATCAAGCAGCTTGAGCTGCTCCACTACCCTGAATCTGATTATATTGGCTGAGCTACCTGGATCCACGAGCACACGCTTAATTTGAACGCTATTTAAGAGGAAAGAAATTACTAGCACATCACTATGTGGTTGGGATAATGCTTCGATATATTCCTCTCTGAACACGATAGTTCTTTTAGGTATACAAATTTGAGTTCGCTCTTTCGTGGAGGTGGGCACTTTGGCCCGTTTGAGCATGGGTTCTTGCGGTCCGCGTTCCTCAGGATCGTTGTTTTCACGTGCGTTTACTAAGTTAGACATTTTCTGACCTAAAATTGAAGATTCTTGGACAAGAAAAAGTGTGAAGGATAACTTTTGTTTTTAGAAACCAGCACTAAAACAATCGTTATTATTTTTAGCCCCACGGTGGGCGCCAAACTGTTTACCTTGAAAATGGTAATTACAATTTTACTTGATTATGTGGTTCTAAAAATATGTGAGCTATTTTATTACCAGTTGTTTAGGCAGTAGATGCTGAGTATGAAGCGAGAAAAATGAAATAAGCGCGAAAAGAACTAGATTACGCAAACCAGGTATCGAAGAGGCCAGTCTCGAGGGTGGTCGGGCAGGCCTGGAGGTCGAGCTCAAGAGGCTTGATTAAGGGCTATCGATAACAGTATAACAGTATTGAATGCCTTAAGGTAGGACTATTTATGGTCAATAATAAGCAATAACTGAAGAATAACTCAAGAACATAATAAATGGGAAGCAATGAATCAGTGAAGCAATTATAGAGAATGTTTTAGCTAAGGAGCAGAGAATGTTCTTGTTCTTGTATTGAATATCATCCCTCATACAAAGTGACGAGGTTCCCCTTTATATATGGGGGGGCATCCCAGCATAGTACATGTGTAATTAATGCAAAGAGAGATGGCTGGTACAGCCATTTAATGCCACGGTACGGGCTTGTACTATTTTGTGTACTTTGTTAGCTTTAGTCACGTGCCTTTTGGGAGCTTCCCACCTTTTCATGATGATCTTCGAATTTTGTCCCTCCCCGAGGTAACTCGATCCCTCGGAATGCTTCCTCAAGGAGTGCACCCTGGGGTTAGGCTTCAGATTCCGCTCTGATACGGTCGAGGTCGAGGCCCGGAATGCTGCAGGAGCCTTGAAAATCGGGCCTTCCCGGTTTTACCGTATACAATACAGTAATTGCAATAAGAAAGGAAACAAGTATCAGTGGAATACCATAAAAATGACACAGAAGAGTGAATGGAACAAAACCTAAATCCAAGATCACGAATACAGGGAAGACAAGTAATAACTCAACAACAAGGACCGTTTCACATTAGGTTTTAATCAATTAACTCCACGAGGTACAGAACCTTGGGCAAATCATAATTCACAGGTCCCAATACATGCACCCTAACTTTAGCATTCGGTGCCCGCATCTCAGTTAATAACTGCACGGATGACTCACGTGCCAAATAGAATCATTCTCATATAGAAGGAGAGTACAACAAGGTTATCTATACTAAACATAAACACAGAAGCCCCTTAATCCGTTAAGAGTGCTTAGCTACGTGTATGCTTGTGCAAGTGTCCTAACACAGTTCAAACCAGCTCGTAAGCATAAGAAAAAGGAACGGACAATACGTAAAATGTTTTCTCACCACTTTCACAAGAATAATCTCACATAGGTAAGTGTACCACTAAACAATATCAACAACAAGAATGCCCCCAGGCCAACACAAGTCATCACAAATCAATCCCTGACACAACCNATATATATATATATATATATATATATATATATATATATCCTGTCTTGTCACGCCGCATGTGAAAATATCAATAGTAACCACAGCACGGCAGAAACCTCGTGCAACCCGATATCAACAATCCACACGGCAGAAACTTCGTGCATCACAATAACCACACGGCAGAAACCTCGTGCATCACCACAACAAGTACAACAATACAAATGACAATAATACAAAGTATTGTAAATTAATCAACTCAAGTTCAATCACAAGAAAAAGTAAAACTAGTTCACAAGGAATGACCACAATAAGGAATACTAGGCATAATAAAGACAACTCAACCACGAAGAAAATAACATGTAACAATAGTCCCACAATGTATGGTTCGACCACAAGAGACTAACACGAGTCCAATAATTTCAAATAAGGGCAAGTCCACTAAGGCACAGAGCCTCTAAGCTTCTTTTAAGTTTGGGCAATTATGGAAGATATACAGCCAATTCAAATAAAGATAAGTAGTGAGAAGATCACCATAATCTTAATTAAGGGAGAACATTTACAAAAGGAATAACTACAACTTCAAATAAAGATAAGCAATTAGGGAAAAGATAGCATGGCAGTGGAAGAAATAACAGTCTTAATTAAGGCACATATGAAACAAATAACAGTAAGAGTGGACCATGAAGCAATTAATTCCAATTTAGCAGGTAACGGTGAAACTAATAATTAAGGAACGTAATAATATGAGTACAACTACATATTTAATGAATACACTGAACCTAGAAACCCTAAAAGGCTAATTTCCACAATACAAGTCTGAGCACGTACTCGTCACCTCACGTACACGGACTACAATCAATATAGAAGACTTAATTCCTAAGGGGTGGTTCCACCACACAAGGTTAGGCAAGATACTTACCTCAAAGAAGACAAATCGGTACTCTAAAATGAACTTCTCGGGTGAAAAAACCTCCGGACGGCTCAAATCTAACCACAATAACTTCAAAGCACAAATAAAACTTATAATAAACTGCGCCGGATCATAAAGTCTCAATCTTTACAAAAATCTAGAAATGGATCCCAAAAGTTGACCCCTGGGCCCGCACCTCGGAACCTGACAAATTTCACAAAACCCAAACACCCATTCCGATATGAGTTCAACCGTACAAAAATTATCAAATTCCGATTCCATTTTATCTCTCAAATCATGATTTTTCATTTTGAAAATTTTCTTCAAAAACCAACATTTTCCTCAACTCAAAACACAAATTAAATGATAAAAATGAAGATAAAACCATGGAATTCTAGATGAAGAATACTTACCCAATCAATTTTCTTGAAAATCTCACAAAGAATCGCTCAAAATCGAGCTCTACAAGTCAAAATATGATAAAAATGTCCTAACCCTCGATTTGGAAAACTTATATTTTTCCCAGGTATTTGAACATCGTGATCGCGGGACAATTAATGCGATCGCGAAGAAGGAAAATAGCAGCTGCCAAAATGAATTACGTGATCGCGGGAGGAACAGTTCAATTGTGAAGAGGGAAAAATGTTGGGGTCAGTACTGCACTACGCGACCGCGTGAGTGTGCATGTGATCGCAAAAGGGGAAGGGAGTTATCACCAGCTGTTACAGCTGAGCTATGCGAACGCGGCAATGATTAACGCGAGGAAGACAGAAGAACATGTACACGATTGCGAACAGGACTATGTGAACGTGAAGAAGGTTCTCGAGGTGGTCAGCAAACACACTTCGCGATCGCGAAGAAGAACACTAGAAAAACATAACAACAATTCAAAAATAGGAGAAATTGACATGTAGCCCACCTGGAACACACTCGAGGCCTCCGAGATCCCGTCTAAACCCACAAACAAGTCCTATAACCTAACACGGACTCACTCAAGGTCTCAAATCACATCGAACAATGCCGAAAATACAAATTTCACCATGAATCGAACCATGAACTCCCAAATCTTCCAACTTCAAAAACCTGTGCCGAAACCAATCAAACCAACCCGGAATGACGTCAAATTTTGCAGGCAAGTCTCAAATGATGTAATGGAGTTGTTACAACTTATAGAATCGCATTCCGGCCTCGATATCACCAAAGTCAACCATTGTTCAAACCTTTTCACTTTCTAAACTTTCTCCAAATTACCCTACGGACCTCCAAATCCAAATTCAGACACACACATAAGTCCAAAATTACCATACGAAGTTGCTCAAGATTAAATGCTGCCGAGGGGAATTAAATTCTCAAAATGACTGGCCATGTCGTTACAATTTTTTCCCTCATTTTCTGAGGAAGGTTCATGACATATTTTTAGTTGTTTAATTAGTTACGTGGCTTGAGTAGTTCCTTCCAGGGTTCGTTTTCCTTATGTATCACATTCAAGTTGGTAGCTTGTTAGCATATTATGGCATCATATGAGACCTTTGGCAGTATCTGAGGTGGCTTCTTGCTTGAGCGGCTTGTACTGAGTGAGACGAGATTATTGGACCTGGGGTCAGTGCGATCAGATTTATATAAGGCATATTAAAGAGCAAAAATCATTAATTAGTTCATGATGAGGTAATGGTTCTTGTCAGGAAGAGAAACTCAATGAATTGTTGACTCGGCGGTTGGTTATGAATTTCTACACATCTCCTCTGTCGTGGCAGTATTGCAAGAGTAAAAACAGGACATATACGTGTCATGAGGTGTGTTGTGGGAACCAGATTCGTGGAAGCGTGGCTATTGTTATCATATGATGTTATTAAGGTCATGTGGATTATATGGTGCATGGTTTGAATTCAGAAAAGGTATACGATAATGTTTTGGTGTGGTGTGTAGTGACTAATATGGTGTTCGTATGTTGAAAGCAAGCCGATGGAGAATTCCAGATATAAGGCTTATTTGACTGAATAAAAGGGAGGATCTTCGGGCTGACTTAAGCTAATGTGCTCAACTGGGTTGTGGTAGCACGGGTAGGTGCACAAGGTGTTGAACAATGATTTCGGCAAATTTTGGAGCAGTTATTAGCACGTTCGAGGATGAACGTATGTTTAAGTGGGGAGAATGTAACGACTTGATACTTCGTTTTGAGCTCTAGCATGTCACTTGGTGGTTTGAGACCTTGAGTAGATTCATTTCAGGTATTATGACTTGTACGCGTGGTCGGAGTTGAATTTTGGGAAGTTCGAAGTTGATTTGGAAAACAAATTCTCATTTCGGAAGCTTGAAGTTGGAAGAATTGACTAAGGTTTGACTTTTGAGTAAACGGACTCGGGATTCAGATTTGAAAGTTTCAATAGTTTTTTATGATGATTTCGGACTTAGGCGTATGTCCGGATCGGGTTTTAGGTGACCTGGGAGCATTTCGGTGCTCATTATGGAAAGTTAGCATTTTGGAAGAATTTCATAAGTTTGGGTTGAAGTGTATTTTAATGTTATCGATGTCTGTTTGGAATTCCAAGCCTGGTAATATCTCCGTATGGTGATTTTGATGTTAGGAGCGCGTGTAGATTTGGAGGTCCGTAGGTCATTTCAGAGTCATTTGGCGGAAGTTGGAAAGTTAAAGGTTTTTGGGAAGTTTGACTGGGAGTGGACTTTTTGATATCGGGGTCAGATTCCATTTCCAGAAGTTGGTGTAGGTACGTAATGTCGAATGTGACTTGTGTGCAAAATTTAAGGTCAATCAGGAGTGATTTGATAGGTTTCGACATTGAATGTAGAAATTTACAGTTCTAAAGTTCATTAAGCTCAAATTGGGGTGCGATTCATGATTTTGATGTTGCTTTATGTGATTTGAGGCTTTGATTAGGTCTGCGTTATGTTATAGAATTGGTTGGTGTGATTGGACGGAGTCCCGGAGGCTTCAGGTGTGTTTCGGGGTGGTTTCGAACCAAGTTTGGCTGATTTGCAACTTCAAGTGCCGGTGTCTGGTTTTCTTCTTCGCGATCGCGAAGGGTTTCACGCATTCGCGAAGAAGGATAGTTGGGCTTATGGGATTTTGCCCATCGTGAACGCGATGAAGGGGATACGAACGTGGAGCTGAGGCTGTGGAAGCATACCCAAACGCAAAGCTAGGTCTGTGGAAGCCTACACGAATGCGGGTTAGAGCACACGAACGCGAAGAGGTAGGGAGTTGGGGCCTGCCAGGCGTTAAGCCTTCGCGAACACGGCTTGTGGCCCGCGAACGCGGCTTGTGGCCCGCGAACACGAAGGGTAGGAGTCACCAGGTTCATGAACAAAGCCATTGGTTCACAAAAGCATAGAGGAAATGTGGAGGTAGTATGTTTAGCTTTTGGGATCGCGAAGGCGTTCCCGCGATCGCGAAGAAGAACGGGCCTGGGCAGACTGGATTTAATACGGGGTTTGGCTCATTACCTCTCATTTTTCACTTGGTTTGGTGATTTTGGAGCTTTTGAAGAGGAGAGTTTCATCATCTATGTCAAAATAAGTGATTCTCACCGATTGCAAGTTAAATACTTGGACTATATATAGATTTTAATGTGGAAATTCATGGAAAATTTGTGAAAATGTGAGGTTTTGGTATAAAACCTAGAAATTTATATTTTGGATTTTGACCACAAATTTGGATAAAGAATTGGGAATAAATTATATATTTGGGTTCGTGGGGTATGGGTAATTTTTATCTTCAATAATTTTTGGAATCGGGTACGTGGGCCCGAGGGTGATTTTTATCGACTTTTCTAGCGGATTTAGAAATTGTTGTAAATTGGATTATAATGATTATTAGAGTATATATTTATTTATTTGCACACTTATTGACTAGTTTTGGAGCGTTGGGCATTGGTTTGAGTTGTTGGAAAGGCTTGGGAGTCGGTTATGAAATTTCGGAGCGAGGTAAGTCTCTTTTCTAACCTTGTAAGAGGGAATTAACCCCATAGGTGAAATGATTTTATATGTGCTTCAACTTGTGGGGGCTACGTATGCACGAGGTGATGAGAGTCCGTATGTAGCTACTAATTGTGCTTATGCCCGGGTAGTCTAGGACCCATATCATATTATACTTGCAATATCTGCACCCTACTTGTTAATTTAATTGCTTAAATCATATTGAAACTTGAAAAAGGAATCATAACAGGTTAAACTTCATGTACTTGACTGTTAATGAGAATTGGTAATTCTTTGAATATTTCCCCCTTAATAAATCTTGAATAGGTTGTTTTAAAGTATTTTCTCTTCTTGTGGAGGGGGATGAACGCCTCGGTAGAAGATAGATACATCTATCGTTCGTGTCGTTCGACCTTCAGCAGTGCACGGTTTAAATATTTTATGTTGGATCAGGCCGTATGACCTCGGCATGAGTTGCGCATGATAAATTATTGGAACCAATAATAATTGATATTGCTTCATTCGCTTGAAATATAAATTGTTAAATAACAAAATAAATTTGGAAATTCCTATTAGTAGAAGAAATGTTTATTTATTTTCTAGTTCTTGAGTTTTCAGTTGTTTCTATATAACTCATGCTTAATTATAATATCGTTATTTTATGGTTAGCCCATAATGAGTGTCGGATTCAACCCCTCATCACTACTTCTTCGAGGTTAGACTGGATACTTAGCACGCGTTGATTTTCGTACTCATACTATATTTGCTAAAACTTTTTGTGCAGGTACATATATGTCTAGTGGCCTTGTGGGCACAGAGACGAGGTTATTGCGAGGACTTAGGTGAGATCCATTCCACGTTACGAGTCCACATCACACAAATTCTCCATCCGAGTTATATACACATTCCTGTCTAATTGTATCCCAGACAGATGTAGTATTTTACTGTATTTCCTAGTTGATGCTCATGCTCCAATGACACCGGATTTTGGGTGTGCTTATGAGTTGTTCAGTATTGTAGTCGTGAAAATATTTCCATTTACTCTGTAAATTTTATATCTTACTATTTAATTGAAGAAAATTATGATTTCAAAAATACTAAAATGAGTAATGAAGTTAATCATTTAATTGTTGGCTTGCCTGACAGCAGTGTTAGGCGTCATCACGACCTAATAGATTTTTGGATCGTGACATTATAACCATATGAGACAAAGAGAGAGTGAACATAGTTGAAGAGAATAAAAAGTACTCCCTTTGTTCCAATTAAAGTGAACATGTTTGACTGGGCACGAAGTTTAAGAAAAAATGAAGACTTTTGAAATTTTTGGTCCTAAACAAATCAAAAAAGGGTTCAGAGCATTTGTGTGGTTATAAAACCTTATCCTTAAGGGTAGAATTATAAGTTTAAGCTAAATTGTTTTCAAATTTAGAAAGGGGTCATTCATTTTGGGACGGGGCAAAAAGAAAATAGGTTCACATAAACTGGAACAGGGAGAGTAATTAAAGAAAGAATAAAAAAAGAGGTAAACGAAGTACCATTGAAAAAGGGAAAAAAGCAAATACAATAAAGTTGGGTACTGCATAAAAATGTTGAGGGGTCGTTTGGCAGGTGCATTAGATAAAATAGTGCATGCATTAGCTTTGTGTATTAATAACATCTTGTTTAGTATACTTTTTGAACCTATGCATTAGTTATGCAAGCATTAATTACACACCATATTTGGTATATCCTATGCATAACTAATGCATAGGAAACCATAGGACTAACAATACAATAGGTTTTAATGCATGTATTAGATTAGTTTGAGACAAAATTGACCTTCAAATTCTATGCTTGTTTAAAATATGCTATTATATTCATGCAAGTCCGATGTAAAGTTTGATACTGAAATTGCTTCCGCTATTTATATCTACACTCCGCCAATTTCTTCATTCTAAATTTATAAATCGGCACTCTACTATTACATACTGGAATGCACTTGGAAATTATTGTAAATTGGATTATAATGATTATTAAAGTATATATTTATGGATTTTCACACTTATTAACTAGTTTTGGAGCATTGGGCATTGGTTTGAGTTGTTGGAAAGGCTTGGGAGCCGGTTATGAAATCTCTGAGCGAGGTAAGTCACTTTTCTAACCTTGTGAGAGATAATTAACCCCATAGGTGAATTAAGTTTATATGTGCTTATACTTGTGGGGGCTACGTATACACGAGGTGATGAGAGTCTGTATGTAGCTACTAATTGTGCTTATGTCCGGGTAGTCTAGGACCCATATCATGTTATACTTGCGATATAAGTCTAGGCATCATTAAGTCGATCTTGAACAAATTGCATTCATTGCCTATTAAGTGCCATAATCTTCATTCAGACAAAATTTATAAAAAGTATTAGTAGAACAATCATCAGGAGTAAAAACTAAACATTTATTTTTGAGTTTTGGACGGGCATTTTCGATCTAATAGGTAAAATGAGGATACTTTTAAAGCTATTTCTAATATTTTATTGGTGTTTTTGACCTTTTTCCCTCAATATAATATAGATAAATGGATAAATAGATAGATATAGATTAAATTAGATTTTTGTGATTAGGTGTTTCTTTTAAGAGTTAATACCCTAGAATGCCCCTAAATTATTAAATTTTTGTCAATTTCCTACTTAAACTGTTCGGTATCCCCAAAACATCCCTGAATTATATTGCCGTTCATATTAAAAACCCCATCATTGAATCCTTAGAGGTGCGTCTAGTACACGCTCCTAATTGTCTAAAAAACGTGCCATGTAACATTACACGTGGCTATTTAACTCAGCCTAAAACCGGCATAAGCTATCACTTTTTTGTCAGTTACATACTTAAACTATTTGGTGTCCCCAAAACCCCCGGAACTATATTCCCATAATATATTAAACCCCATGTTGGACTTTTAAAGGTACGTCTGTCTAACTATATTAACTTATGATTTGTACAAATTTTTTGTATAGTTTACTCATGATTGATTAATTTTAGGAGTTTTGGCCAAAACAATATTTAATGTACGGTGTTAATTTTAGGTGTTTAATGTGATTGTACTTTATGCTAGACTCCAATTGATACGTTCTTATGTATATTCCTTTGTAGCACAGTTAAAATATAAATAAAGGCATTAGTGTTGCATTTCTTAAAAGTCATCTTATATTATGTAAAAAAAATTACACAAAATAAAATTTTGCAAATAAAAAATTAATTATCCAGCTATTACATTCTCCAATTTCAGATTACATAAAGAAGGTTCAAGAGATTCACTTTATTCTTTACAAAGTGTTGAATTTAATAAGAAGATTTAGATTGGTATTCTTTCAACAAAATGTGTAAGACATGAAAGAAGATTAAAAAAAGAAAGAGAATAAATAATTTCAGAAGAAACAAGACGGGGAGAAATTTTTCCAGAGGAAACCTATATGGAGAACTGAAGAAAAAAGGTTTAAAAAATGAAGAAAGGTGAAAAAATAAGGAAAAATGGTGAAAAATGAAGAAAAAAGATGGATATAACTAAAATAAGGAGAATATTTATTAAACAAATTAAATTTGAAAGAGGGTTAGGCTAATTAGTCATTATTTTCTGTTAGGTAGGTCATTTTGGTAGTAGTGGAGGGATTTTGGGGACACCGAATAATTTAAGTAAGAGCCCGTTTGGCTTAGCTGATTTAGAGTAGCTGATAAGCATTAACTGAAAAGCACTTTTAAGTGCTGAAGCTGATTTAAAAAATAAACAGTTACGTGTTTGGATAAATGTGCTGAAATTAATAATAAGCAGCTGAAATTGATTGATTAGAAATGCTGATAAGCTCTTTTTATGTTAAAATGACTTAAATGACCTTATAACAATTTACACTACTAAAAATATTTTTTTTTAAATTTTAGATTCTACCTATTTATCATGTTATTTTAATTATAAAAATGATTAGATAATACTTTTTTATAAATATAATTTATGTTACGATAAGTATACAATCATAAATTAGAAGGGGTAGAGTATAAATTAACAAAAGTTAAGTAGAAAACCTTAAATAATGCACACAATGTTTGTAAAGAAGAAACAAACACTTAATATGTATTGTTTGTAATAAATAAGATAAAAAAATTCAACTACCATAAATATCTTGTGCAATCATATCACGAATTGCCATCCAAATATTATTATCTCCTTTATTTTTTACATTTTCTTCATTTGCGACGTTGACTCTTGTGGATCTTCCAACATCAGGATCAACACGTGGCACATATCTCTCATTCTCAGCTTCTTGGAATGCATTGTCCACCTTACATTTCATTCTAATGTAATTGTGAATCGCCATTTTAGCCAATATGATATCTCTTTGAGTGTCAATATGATAAAAAGGCATATCTCGCAAAATAGACCATCTTGCTTTCCATACCCCAAATGTTCGCTCTACAATGTTTTTGCAAGAAGAATGCAAATAATTGAACATTTCTTTATGTCCATTTGGTGCTCGCAATGTCGTGTCGTACCTCGACGGAATTCTGCAAGGTGGTATCTCACATTATCCCCTTTATATGGAGCCATATATCCCTTTATGTGTGAATATCCTTGATGCTGGCGAGAATCCATAGTTTTAAGCATTATGTACCTTAAATTTTATGTGCTCTTGTGATAAAAATACACGTCATATGTGCATAATGGAGTCTATTTCATGTGTAGGTGAATTGGAAATGGAAGCCGAGCTAAATGGGTGCATAAACGTAAAAAATACGCTCAAGAGTCGAAAAGGAGTGACCCGGGCCATAGTCAGGCATTTTGGCCCTAAATCCTGGCCTGCCCATGCGTTAATGGGGCGTTTGGGGCTTAAATCCAGGCCTACCCAGGCTATAGTGGGGCGTTAGAGCCCAAACGCCAGGCCTACCCAGGCTATAGCTGGGCGTTTGGGGCTTAATGCATGGGGTCCCTGGTCTGGTCAATTCCGAGTTTTGAAGGTTTTAAGTGTTTCCCGATTTGAATAGAAGTCTCCTACATGTTTAGGGTTTGTCCCAAACATATAAATAGACCCAAAAACACAACTTGGAGGGGAGGATTCCATTTTTGGAGAGAAGATACACACAAGATCATCAGGAAGCAAAGGATTATCAGTTTTCTTCATCTTATTCTAGTATTTTCCATTTATGCAAAACTTATGCAATTGTTTGATTCTAGCATGAGTGGATAAACACCCATTGTTTTGGGGTTGTGGTTTAGCCATGAATATTGTTATTCGACATTAATTTAACCTTGATTATAGTTCGCTCAATATATGGTTGTTTCTTCAATTCTGCGTTTAATTGCTTAATTGTTTGGCCAGCAATTTGGTTCTATATACTATCTATGTTATGCTTGGGAAAGCCGTATATAGATTAGAGAAGAATTGAAGAGAGCGCGATCTTAACCCTTCAGGGGAGCGGATTTGTGGTTAGGATAGGAATATACCTAATCACCGTGCTTAATTAAACATCGTAATCTTAGTGCGTTCTAATAGATTAATTTCATAGGAATATAGGCGTTAATCTATTGAGAATAGGCGAGTAGTACTTCGGGAGAAGGCTACGAGAGAAATTATCGATTAATTAGCAACCATGAGTGGATTATATGAAAGGAAGAGTTAACTAGAATGCAATACGAGTGGTGAATTTATCACAAACCTGAAATATTTGTCTCTATTGGATACACACAACAATATTCTTGTCACTTGATAATTAGTTAGTTCATAGAATTTTAGTATAAATTAGTTACATTCCTGGATTTTGTTTTGGCTCGATTAAATAACAATTAGAGTAATTCAACAAGTAGTTTACGCAAGTCCCTGTGGGTTCGACATTAGATTTAACATTATATTACTTGTTACGACCACGTATACTTGCGTGTGCGTTTTAGACCAACAAGTTTTTGGCGTCGTTGTTGGGGACTTGAATATAGACTACTTTTTAGTTACTTGCTTTAATTGTTTATTTCATTGAGTCTAACGTCACATGATTTTTGCTCTAATCTCAGGAACTTCGAGTGAATGCGTAGGGTCAGAAACCAGGATAGACTTGACGGCTTCGAACCCGAACCTAAGAGATCATTTCACAGGAGATTGCGAGAAGCAAGAGATACAGACAATATTCAGGACTTCATCCGATTTCCTGTGAACATGGTAGAGGAAAAACACATGGATGTTCAGGAGGTGACAATGCCCAGTATTGCTAATGTCACCTCCAGCATCATGAAGCCCAGAATCACTGGGAATTTTGAGCTGAAACAGAGCATGATCAAACTACTTCATGCAAACGGGCAGTTTTTGGGTCTTCCACACGAGGATCCACAGCAGCACATTCTGAACTTCTTGGAGATTAGTGATACTTATATCACTAACGGG
Source organism: Nicotiana knightiana (assembly GCA_005239525.1). Taxonomy (NCBI): domain Eukaryota; kingdom Viridiplantae; phylum Streptophyta; class Magnoliopsida; order Solanales; family Solanaceae; genus Nicotiana; species Nicotiana knightiana. The sequence goes on along the minus strand of ML383146.1, from coordinate 59,559 downwards.
GTCACGCCAGATTATGTGAGGCTCACGCTTTTCCCATTCTCTATATTGGGCGAAGCAAAGCGATGGCTGAAGGCAGAACCAGCTAATTCCATCACAACATGGAACGATTTGGCGAGAAAATTTCTGGCAAGGTTCTTTCCTTCAGGAAAGACTGCAAAGATCAGGAGTGAGATAGT
>ML383146.1:0-57325 GCA_005239525.1 Nicotiana knightiana | reverse complement strand
CAGAGTCGTGCCACGACGTTAAATAAGGCGCTTGTTGGGAGGCAACCCAGCCTGTATATATTTTTATTATTTTTTAGTGTCAGTTTTGTGTTATTTTTATTTTGCAGAGTAGGGGAAGTCTGAGTACCCAAAAGTTGAAGCTGAGGGGCATGTTTGAGCTTAAGTGTGGGGTCATTCCAACTCTAAAGATTGAGAATCATGTCCGAGCTAGACCCGAGAGGGTCTCAGGGAGTATTTCTCACCCTTGTTTTAATATTTTTCTTTGTGATCATACATCGAGGACTATGCATAACATAAGTGTGGGGTGGGGAAACTACTTTCTGAGGTGTAATTGTATAAAATTATTGTTTTTTAGAAAAATCTCGGATTATTCCCAACGATGGATCTGTTGGACAATTTTCTTGAGGGATAAAGGCCGATTTAAAAATGCCAAAAAGATTTTTTATTTTTTTGTAGGATAGTTAGGTAGTATCCCTTGGTTTTTCTTTGGGCACCGGTTCTTTTCCAAGGGTGTAACTTGAACCGGGCACTTTAAATTATTTTTGTCTTTTTAGAGTAGTTAGGAAGAAACTGAGTAACTTAGAAATACCCTATGACATGTTTGATGACTGCATATCAGGTTATGACATACATTCTGCTTTCCTTTATATTGGGTTTGACATGTTTGATGCCTGAGTAAAAATAAATAGCCTATCTTGTGACGCCTTAGCTCAATTGTTTGACTTGTATGCTACATAGTGTAATATTGCTTAATTCTTTCAATTTTGTGTGCTTGCTTGACTTGAGAGTTGAATAAGATCGTTGTGATTGAGTCATGTACAATGTGTGAGTGAGGGTTAGTGATTTTCTATGCTATCCTGTGTAGTCTAAAACTTGCCCCGTGTGTTAATCGAAAATTGAAATTGTAGGTTATGCTAGTCTAGGGGATGGTGTAGGCATTTTCTTGCTTGATCAAGGATGTTTTTGTCACATAAGAATTACATTTTCCATTGCTAGCCCCTTTGATCCATTTGACCTTTTCTTTGGTACCCACATTACAAGCTGTATCCCTATTTTGTTCTTAAATTGAGATTTTAGCACATTTTCCTCCTAAGGCACTTAGTCTCTAAAAGAAGTAAGGTGGGATATGGGGGATTAACTTTTGAGTGGATCCATGGAAAGGCATGTTAGTGCACTAAAAAAATTGTATTCAAGAGTCACTAGCCATTGAATCTTCATGTATGGAGTGTGTGTAGGAAAGAAAGAAAAAAAATGATAGTAAAAGTATGTACAAAAAGATANAATATAGAAGTGCTTAATTGAAAAAGGGCTATGTTGAATATGAATTGTGGCAAGGGAATTGGTTGAGAAGAATATGTGTTGATTTGTGAAGGTAGTGTATTAAAGTGCTTAGGAGGGTTAGTCACTATTCCTAAATATATCCTACTCGTCCCCTAGCCTACATTACAACCTTAAAAGGCCTAATTGATCCTAGATTTGGCTAACTTTAATTAGTGGAGATCTACACTACGTGCAAGTTTATGGTACGACCACGGGATGCATATGAATTCTTTGTGAGAGTGAGTGAATTTGTTCAATTGTGTGATGTCCTTAAATAATGTTCAAAAGCATATTTGAATGTGTGGACTAGTTAGATCCACTCTTTTGTTGTTGGTGAGGGCACATGATCTCATGAACGATTGGTAATATTGTAATTTTCTTGTTGGGTAGGTGCGTGAATTGAGAGGGGTTAGTAGTTGCAAGCCGACTCTTGAGGTTGGGTGGTTGCAATTAGGTTATTGGTATGATTGATTAAATTGTTATACTTGGGCATGTTTAAAGAAGGGAAAGAATGTGAATATTTTCATGTTCATACTTGATTGCCGGTATCAATCATAGTTAATGGGTAATGTGTGTGATTGAAAAGTAAAATACTCCTGATTAATGAAATGTGTACGTGTTGAAGGATATTGCTCGAGGACGAGCAAGAGTCTAAGTGTGGGGTGTTGATGCGTTGCGAGAATCCATAGTTTTAAACATTATGTAGCTTACATTTTATGTGCTCTTGTGATAAAAATACACGTCATATATTCATAATGGAGTCTATTTCATGTGTAGGTAAATTGGAGATGGAAGCCGAGCTAAATGGGTGCATAAACATCAAAAATACGCTCAAGAGTCGAAAAGGAGTGACCCGGGCCATAGTCGGGCATTTTGGCCCTAAAGCCTGGCCTGCCCAGGTGTTAGTGGGGCGTTTGGGGCTTAAAGCCAGGCCTACCCAGGCTATAGTGGGGCGTTAGAGCCCAAACGCCAGGCCTACCCAGGCTATAGCTGGGCGTTTGGGGCTTAACGCCTGGGGTCCCTGGTCCGGTCAATTCCGAGTTAAGTTTTTTCCGGTTTGAGTAGAAGTCTCATACACGTTTAGGGTTTGTCCCAAACATATAAATAGACCCAAAAATATAACTTTGAGGGGAGGATGCCATTTTTGGAGAGAAGATACAGACAAGATCATCAGGAAGCAAAGGATTATCAGTTTTCTTCATCTTATTCTAGTATTTTCCATTTATGCAAAACTTATGCAATTGTTTGATTCTAGCATGAGTAGATAAGCACCCATTATTCTAGGGTTGTGGTTTAGCCATGAATATTGTTATTCGACATTAATTTAACCTTGATTATAGTTCGCTCAATATATGGTTGTTTCTTCAATTCTGCGTTTAATTGCTTAATTGTCTGGACAACAGTTAGGTTCTATATACTATCTATGTTATGCTTGGGAAAGCCGTATATAGATTAAAGAAGAATTGAAGAGAGCGCGATCTTAACCCTTCAGGGGAGCGGATTTGTGGTTAGGATAGGAATATACCTAATCACCATGCTTAATTAAACATCGTAATCTTAGTGCGTTCTAATAGATTAATTTCATAGGAATATAGGCGTTAATCTATTGAGAATAGGCGAGTAGTACTTCGGGAGAAGGCTAAGAGAGAAATTATCGATTAATTAGAAACCATGAGTGATTATGTGAAAGGAAGAGCTAATTAGAATGCAATACGAGTGGTGAATTGATCACAACCCTGGAATATTTGTCTCTATTGAACACATACAACAATATTCTTGTCACTTGATAATTAGTTAGTTCATAGAATTTTAGTATAAATTATTTACATTCTGGATTTTATTTTGGCTCGATTAAATAACAATTAGAGTGATTCAACAAGTAGTTTACGCAAGTCCCGTGGGTTCGACATTCGATTTAACATTATATTACTTGCTACGACCACGTATACTTGCGTGTGCATTTTGGACCAATAATCCTGCATCAACAAGATAATATTTGTCCCCAGATGGATGTGGAAAATGCAGTTCGGGTCTACAAAGAGCCTCACCAAATATACGGTTATCATGAGTTGCTCCTTCCCACCCAGCCCATGCAAATGTAAAACACATATTAAAGTCGACAACTGCAATAATATTTTGAGTAGGATAACCTTTACGCCCAATATATGGTATCTCTTGACCTTGAGGCAATCTTGCTTTCACATGTGTGCCATCAAGTGCTCCAATACAATCCTAAGTATATTTACATGCATAAACTAAATATAAGTTTACACTAGATAATTTTTTGAGTTAAAATGTAAAAATATAATAGTGCATTATTAAGTATCTCACTTACTTTTAAGAAATGGAGATATCGTTGATTACATGGCTTGTGATCTCCTGCACCATCATTATAACTTGGATATGGTTGAATTATGTCTCTTTCAAGCTTATCAATGGCCTTTAGAACACTATGAAAATGCCTATGAATTGTTTCTCCTGAATGTTGAAAGATTTCTTGTACCAATCAATTTCCGGCACCATGTGCACAAATCATCAAGAACATCCCTAACTCCTCATAGACAGACATCCCACGTGTGGGTTTAAGACCATATTTATCAGTTAGATCTTTGCTTAAATCAAGAAACACTGACTTCCTCAATCTAAAATTTCATAACACCGAGTCTCATTTCCATTTAATATCTCTTGGATAAATACATTCTCAGTGCGTTTAGATGTACGACATGGTTCCTTTCAAATGTGTTTCTCATAATATATCAATATACTCTTACATGTTATTCGACATAGTGCCATCCATTCCTTATTTTTTTGAGTTTCCTCTTCTTCATTTTGGCCATTTAACAATCCATTGTTCCAGCATTCCATTAAACTGAAATTAAATAGACATACAAACTGTTACAAATTAAAAATGACAAATGCTAACTTCAAAGTTGATAGTATAGTCATCTATTAAAATAAAACACGTAATATCTAAACAAGAAATGATTAAACCATTATTATGTCTAAAAAGGAAATAAAACATTAAGAAAACATAACCTTCTGCACATACTTTAAATGGAAAGTTAAAATGTCTAATGCTAATGTAATGTGTGTAAAGCATCATCAACAACTTCTTAGATTGGATTAGATGGATTATTCAGCACAAAGGATCGTCAGTGGTTATACTCCAACCAAGATTTCCTAGCTTCATCAGTAGACAACTTCAAAAATGCATGTCGCATCTCTTTCTATGTCAACAACTTTACAGCACAATTATAAATATCACTCCCTCCAAAAAAACCAGGAATATTTTCTAAAATGTCCATGCACTTCTCAATGGTGGGCTCTGAAGATTTAGATGTGTTGTTGTTAGATATGAACTCAATTAGGGAGTGTATCTCCTCTTTTTGAGATAATGAATTATTTTTTGTCTTGCGCTTTTTCACTTGACTGCTACTGCCACTGCCATCTATTGACTTTCGCTTTCTAAGCGATGGCTCAGGAAACGTAATTGAATCCATATTCTGCAACTCATGACTTTCATCGCTTCTTTCATCATTCCATTGTTCTATGTCATTATCATAAACATCATTTGTTCCATCATCATCTTGATCTAACCCAACTTCCGACTCTTGTTCTTGATTTGCTGCACGTGCTCTCTCTCCGGTGGCAATGATATCAGTAAATAAAGCATCGTAACGAAACCATATCAGCGAAAGGTTTTTGTTCCTAAATTTTTTGTATTTAGAATTCTCCTGTAAAAAATAATTTAAAATTACTCTAAGAAAACAAATGAAACTAACAATTAATAAAGTTATGAAATAATTATAGAAAAGGGCAAGCAGTGTACCTTAATTTTTTGCTCCCACCAATCATCGTCTGCAATAATTATTTTTCTTGTGGGATCTCATCCTAAACCTGTCTCACCTCTCATCAGCTGCTTAAAAAGAGTCCACTCTTCCTTCATGTGATCCCAATAATTTTTCATTTGTTTTCTAGTATATTTTAGTCCCGTCTTATTATTGAACTCATTTACCATATTCTTCCATCCATCTTTAGACAAGTAAGTGTTTGGCCTATTTCCTTTTCTAACTTCTTGCTCACACAATTCAAGGAATTTAATATGCGCATATTCGTCCCACTTAGCATTATGCCATTCTCCCATAATTGAATGTTAACAATCTGAAGAGATTATAAGATTTAGCTATAAACGTACATGTATAAACGTACACATATAACAACACAAGCTTGTTTAATAGTAATGGAGTAGCTATTTGACAACCCACTGCCACTCAGTCTAGGACAAAATAAAAGGCGCTTTTTAAATAAGAATATGGAACATATCAGAACTTTTATATACAGAAACTACAAAATAAACTACCAAGAATGGAAGCTATGAGAAAGCAAATCAGCATAACACTATGGCCCAACTGAAAGAATTAATAACCCATCCATTATGCAAAGCGGACAAATAAACAAAGAAAGAAAGAAACTCACTTGTATTTGCAATCTTATCCATTATTTCTCTCCACCGAAGGATGAACAAACAGTACTATTAGTGATTAACTTAAGTTACCATAAACAAAATAATCTTATCCACAAAAAAAGTATGTAGTTTGACTGATATTAATTACTACAACTAATCAAGACATTGCCAAGTTCTTTTTAGGAGGATACTGATGCTATTAAAAAGAATATAATATTGAGCTATATGTCCTATATTAATACCAAGCATAACTTAGTATAGAAGCACATAAGAGGATGAAAATATATCTTGATAGAGATAAACATATTATATTATAGAAACGGGAGTTAGAATTCGACCTAATAGTACTTCTCATTCGTTTTCATATGACACATTCACTATACGTTATCACACACGTGTACTGTACTTTCATTTACATAATTTGACAGCCTAATTCTCTAGTTTTACTTTTATTGTTCAAGTTCAAAGGTCACTAACTCATCCCCTTTTTGTCACTCTTTCAAAGTGTTAGCTGTTTATTTTGGAAAAAAAATTTCACTTTTTTCAGCTCTTATATGTGGTTTTTACTCTTTCAAAGTGTGAAATTTATTTGTTTTAATTATAAAATCTGTTTCTATTAAAACAACACGTGTACTCCACTTTGCTAAAGTTATTCACATTCTGGTCGTCTTCTTTGTTCAGTTCTCTGTCTCTATTGATTTTGCTTGCATTGCTCTTTCTCTTCCTATTAAGCCTTCACTATTTTCATCAGAGAACTTTTTGTTTCTTTGATCAGTTCTCCAACAGGTTCTTCTTCTTCTTCCTCTTTATTTGTTGCTTCTTTTTTAGTGGATTTTATTGGTAAATTTTCGATTTCCTCTATTTTTAAGTGTTTCTTGGATTCTTTCTGAATTCCTAAATTTCTTATTTTGAGTTCCACAATATCTCTATGTGCACAAAAGCAAGAAGACAAGAAAACTCGTGCGTATGGTCTGTTATACATGCAGAAAAACATTGCCCGAGAAATATAAATTTGACAAATAATAAATATTCAGTAAAGTTTAAAACAAATGGGATGAAGGGGACAAATTACCTGGAATTTTTCTGATAGTTGCAGAGAAGAACAAAAGAAGCACGTAACAAAGGAAGCAATGACACAGATGGAGAGGCAACATATGTTTAGGTTTTATGAAGAATTGAGATAGAGTAAAAGTATACGTAGAGTTTTATTTTAAAAAGAAATATTTTAGGGATAAAATAGTAAATGTTTTGGTTAAATCTAAAGAGCTTATAAGCTGAAATTTGATAAGTTGGGGGAGACCAACTTATGACTTTTAGCTTATTTTTGGCTTATAAACATTTAACTTATAAGCACTTTTGATTTTATCAAATGCATAGACAAGTCAAAAAGTGCTTATAAGTCAATTTGAGTATCTTATAAGCTTAACCAAACACTGTCTACGAATTGATAAAAATATAATAGTTTAAAGGAGTTTTAGGGTATTAATAACTCTGAGTTTTCATACTTTCCCGATCCGAATAGAAGAAAGAGAAAGGAGGGCCCACCACTTTCACTTTCCCTTCCTCGTATTCCTCGAAAAAAGTAGAGAGTTTCTGTCTTCAATATTTAGCAACGTTATTTATTTTTTGAAGTGAAGAGGTCGGAAGTTTGAACTGATGAGTGGTTATTTGGAATGGCTTGTTCAAGTGTTGAAATCCCGGTTTTTGCTGACACCAATCTGGGCACTCGGATTGTTGTGGTTGTTTCTCCCCACATTACTGCTAACGGCTTCAAGAGTGAGTTTTTGGAACTCCCTTTTGTTTTCCTCAATTAATGCTATACATTTCAAGATCAAATCTTCAATTTTGCCTTTTTCTTGAATTAGTTCCTTTCTTGTTTTAGTTGCTCCTACAGTGGAGTACTATTTACCCCTCTTAATTTTTTTCCTCTTAAGTACCACAGAGGTTGAAATCCTAACACATAGTCAAAAACACATTTGGTGATTTTTTCCCATTTGCATGAGTCTAGGTAGGTTGAGTTACCAATACCTCGTAAAATAGTCGGGGTGCATACAAATTGGCTGGAATACTACTGTCATAGAAAAGGAAGAGAGATTTATTTAAAATGATGAAAGATACTATGGTACCCTTCACTCTTCAGTAATAGATGCTTTTGTTTTTTCCTTTTAAATAAAAAAAATGTTGAATTTACTTTACCTGCTTAACAAGATGTCTAGATACATTCAGAGTTCAGTCTATCATGTACATACTGAACGACAAGCTTTTCGCTATATTGTTTCTTGGAATCTAAGCAAGGATAGTGGCAATGACGGAGCACCTTTAAGAAATAAGTTGACTAGCTGTAAGCTTTTGAAATCCCAACAACATTGTTATATAAATTTGGTTGGAAGTGAGTGTTTTAGTGTCGAGAGTATAGAGATTGATTTTACCCAAGGACCCCTTTAGCAAACCAAGAATATAGTTGACAAAGAGATTTCTAAGTTGTGAAAGTTTTTGTTATCCAGGAATATTGATGGCATCAGCTGCATCTCATTATAAAAGCAAAAAGGGAAATGTTCATTGAATTTTCCGTAATTAACAACGTGATTTGCTAGACAGCTTGCTTCAATCTTGTCTTAGAAGAGTTCATATCATGAAAATTCTTAATTCCTTTTTGCAGTTAAAAGGTGTGTAACAATACCATGAATCGAGAATGCTTTCCTTTTTCTGTTGGATTTAGGATTTGTTTTGCAGGAAGTTTTGTTTTGTACTTGTGATTTTGTAACAAGTCTTACTGCTATTTGTAGGAGAACTTGAAAGGGCTCACTTGAATTGTTTCCCAAAATTGGGGCAGATCAAGGTGGATGCTGTGATGGTATGCTTCTAAGTTCTTTTAAACTCTTTAACTATCCTATACTGTCTCGCTGCTCGTAATTTGTTTTCTGAAATTACATGATTCATCAGACTGTAGTTTTTTGGCAGGTCAAGAGGAACTCATGCTTTTACCACCTTCCTGAAACTTTGCCTCTAAAGCATGTTTTCCAGCATCTAAAGGAAATTAGGTCGCTTCATGTTGAAGTTTGCCAATATGGCATTTTATATCAGTTGGGTTCATCTGAATATGTCGATGACCAAATTTTGCATCAGCATGATGATGTTATTAGCACTATTTCTGGTAACACAAAAAGTAAAACTTCTATGACAGGCACAAAATTTGAAAAGTTAAAATGCAGAAGAAAGATGAAGAAGATGAAAAGATTTGCCTGCCTTAAAAGTGCACTATTAGATGTTTTAAGAATAGCTTATTTGACAAAGATGAAGAAGAAGAAACGGAACAAAGCTAGGAAAAGGTGCAAAGTTAACTGCCTAGAAGGACCTGATGAGCCTCAAGTTATTTCCAAGGCAAGCTTTGCTCTTCCCACATATTGTTGTGAAGGTAGGGGAGATAAGGAACAAAGTTTTTGTCCAGCCGCAGAGTCCCATTGTGAAGATTTATCAGAAGCAGTTTCAGTTTCGGGCATTATCAGGAAATATTTTTCAAGTCATGATGAGGTGAATTCAAGCTTAAGATATTCTCATGAAGGATCTTGTACTCTACAACGGGAACAGACAAGGACTAGAACAATTCTTCGTGATCTTAATGTAGAACTTGCTTTGCTGTCTCCTTTTCCAGCTAAAACACCTCTGCAAATTTCAGATTCTCCGTTGCCAAATGAAAGCGTTAGCAGAGCCTCAGTAAATAAGTCTAAAAGGATTGAAATTGGAAGTCGTATTATTTCTGCCTCAAAAAGTCTCTCTAGTGTTCGCTGTCGGAGACTGCTTCCCAAATCTGCTTCTCTTGTTCGAAATCTAGTATTTGAGATGTCTGATGAGGATTAGTGAAGATTACACTTCTGATATACCACCTTGAAAAGTTTCATGCATTTCTGGCGCACATTGCCGATAGAGAGATTTGAGCTAAGGTGTAGTAGCAAGATGTTACATAACAATGAATATATGAGCTTCATTTCTGTACTGAACTTCTCCTTTCCGTTTTTAGTCTTCAGCTTCTAGGCTTTGTCGTCAAAGGCAATAAAAAATGTAGCTTGGTGTTGGTCCGGTTTCTGATTTAGTTCTATTGGTGAAGATCTTCAATCGTATATTTGAGGCTGCTGTTAAGATTTGTGGCCTTTCTATAACTGTTGCAGCTCTAATCTGATGCATCGTAATCCTTTTCAGCCTCTTGTTGTATAGATGTAAAGGATTAAGCAGTATTTCAACAAGGTTGATGGCATTCCCTAAGCATTTCAGTCCATTTGATTTTCTCCCATGTGGTTCTTGTGCAGCAAAGGAAGCAAAGGATTGATCTATCCTTCCCCGTAATTTTGCATTGGCTGGCTGATTATTTTCCATGAAAGAACTATTAGAGGATGCACTTGTTTTGTACTGATCATTTATCTGATATATCAGCATGATCAAACTCTTCAATTGAAAAACTGGATGAGAGCTTTTACAGTAAATTCTCTCCATAGAGGCATAGGCCAATCATGTAGCTTATTCAGTCCATCATGAGAAAATCTTCTGAATGGACTGACAGGGTACATCTTTAATCTTGGAAAGATTCTTTTCTTTTTTCTTCTTTCTGTAACTGAAGTTAAATTGTCGTCGTTCTGATGATTCCCTGACTTGTATTGCATTTGCATGTAATCAAATACTGGAATTTCAAACAGTTTGAAGAGACTTAGTTCCTTCCTGTTTGGACATAAATCTAGGTAAACTATAAGAATTCAGTAGCCTAGTAAAGTCTAGCTCAACAATTACTTATATAGAAAAAGAGAAGTTTATTCAACAGTCTTGACCTGCATAAACTTGTTTCTTTTCTGCAAGGTAACTTCTCTTAGCATTGTCGTCTAAGTTATTACAAATAAATTTTCTTTTTTGAGGAATGATAAGTTTATTATATAATAATAGCACCAAGGAGCTGTTATAAAAAATATTCAATATGGTGAATATCTCACATAGCATTGGAGCAGGATCTGCAGATAGAAACCACAACTTTGGTCGAAGAGGAAACCCGGAGGGGAAGTTTTGCTTCCATTCAAGAAGCCTCAAAGTGTCAAAATCGTCACCCCTCTCAAAAGAAACCAACCCCGTGCTGCTAACGATAAAATTTGAAGTTTGTAGATAGACTCCTTTGGCTTGTCTTATATCTTCTTTTGACAAGTTTGATATCATGTAACTAGGGTTCTCAAGTTTATCTCTTTTCGGCGGAACAACGATTCAGAATGATCAAAACAAAATAATCTGCTGTTAATAAATAAATAAGAAATTTAAATAACAAAACAGGGAGAGTTTCATTTAGTGGAGGATGCAACATGAGAAGTCACCCATCCAAGTACTTTTTGCGCCCAAGCATGCTTGACTTTGAAGTTTTAATGGATCCGGCGCGTTAGTGCTGATATGATCGAGGCTATTTGGGCTAGTGAAAGAGTATGAAGACTACTGAAGGGCTTTGTATGGTGGGCTTACACATAAAGCTCTTCTTGTTTTTGTACACTTGTTATTCCCTCTCAGGCCATGGCTCAGGTAGTCAGGTTTGTTCATGGAGTAATATTTTTTTCAATTTAAAAATTCATGCAATGCTTAGATTTATTGAAGAATTTTAGCCTTTCTTTGAATTTCTTGATCATCTGTTTAAGTTATGCATATTCTGCAGCTATATTTTCTGCAACATCGTAGAACCAATATTCTGTTTCTTGATTTTAACTTTTTTTTCTTCCTTTGCTTCACGTAGTTTGTGTCCACAGTTTATTGCTTTTTGCATTCTTCACGTTATGTGGTATGTTTTCTTTAGAGAACTATAAATCAAATGCTTTGGTGTAAAGTGAACACTTATCTTTCTACTTTTAGCATCTCTAGTTGTTCTCATTCTGATGAAAATTTGTTAAAGTAATAATCTTTCTGGATCTGCTAATAATGAAGATTGAAAAACTACAAATAGTAATACCCATTTTTCTTCTGCTTGTAGCATATGCTATACTGTTTTTGATTCCCACTCGGTGTCTGGTATCCAATTTGGAGCCCGACTAGTTCGGATTCGCGCCGCGTTAAGCCCATTACAAGGGAAATATTTCCGACTAGGATTTTTCCCGTAACCAAGGCTAGAACCTGACACCTCTTGTTAAGGGTGAATTATATTCATTTGTTCTGCTTCTGATGAAAAACTTACCAAAGAAAATGAATTTTTCTGGATCTAGTTCTGAAAATTGAAAAACCGCAAGAGCAATTAACTATTTCTCTTTCTGCATGTAGCATCTCTGATGTTCCTTCTCTCTACATGAAAATTTATCATATCAATAATTTTTGTGGATTCACTTTCACTGACGTTGTGTTTGAATAATTTGATTTATTTTTAGATCTTTTGGTGCTCCTGTGTATGTACATTATCTTGACTCTTTCATTATGGGCAGGCAGAGATACTACTATCTCTTTGTCTTTCTATCTCAGTTCCTAATCTCTTTTTCCCCTTACATGTTGTCTTTTTACTATTATTGAAGTTGGTTCTATGGACTTCTCTCTGTATATTCTGTGTGACCCATTATGTTCATTTTGGTCTTATTCACAATAACTTAACCTCTTAGATATTTTAGATTTGCAGGCAAATTGGTGAGAAGTATGGGATGGAGTATTCTGAAGCTGAGATATTGAGAAGATACAGATGGGCTTATGAACAGCCTTGGGTTAGATTTAGGCGCAGGTATCTGGTTTTGGTTGTAATTTATCAATAGTAACTTGTTTTCATGTCGAAAATATATTCGTTCTTTAATCTTTGAAAAGAACAACATCAATCGCTACTAATCATCGTGTACTTATGTTCATTGTTGTTCAGTACTATTCATTTATGCGCAATATGTGTAGATTTTGAGAAAAAGAAAAGACTTCTTGTATTTCTTTGTATTTCTTACATTCCTAAGCAAATAATATAAATTACTATCGATTTACAATTAATAAGAATAAAATCAAATCTCAATCATTATCAAATCTTTCTCGATCAGGATCAAATCTTTCCTAATAATTAAGCCAATCAACACTCCCCTCAAGTTAGTGCAAAGATGTCGCACTTGCCCAACTTGCAAACCAGTGTATGAAAAGTCCGTTTGTTGAGACTCTTGGTAAACACATCAGCTAGCTCTTTTCTGATGACACATGAAACAAGCTCAAGACACCACTCATAACTTTTTCTTTGATGAAGTGTTGATCAATTTCAACATGCTTTGTTCGGTCATGCTGGACTGGATTATGAGCTATGGTGATGGCAACCTTGTCAAAATATAAGGGAAGTTTTCGCTTTTCAGACAGTCTCAATTCAGTAATTTTATAACCAAAGAAGCTCACAGACACCCTAGGCCATAGATCTATATTCTGCTTCCGCACTTGATCTAGCAACTACACTTTACTTTTTGCTTTTCCAAGTAACTAAATTCCCTCATTCGAGTGTGCAGTAACCGTATGTAAATCTTATATTATCTAAAGACCCAGCCCAGTCGGCATTTGTATAGGCTTCTACTTGAAGGTGAGTAGGTGACCATGTTTGGAGAAAAACGGACCTGAAGATACTGCAAAATGTGAAAGATAACTTGCATATGAGGATCTTGGGGATCATGCATGAACTGGCTTGGCTATGCCAGGCTAGTATGAGAGAGATAAATGAGTCTTCCAACTAACATCTAATATCACTCCTTATCAACTAGCTCTCCAACTCCTGTTTGTAACTTGTGATAACTTTCAATGGGCGATTCTGCTGGTTTGCAACATGTCATGTTAGTTTCTTTCAAGAGATCCAGAATATACTTCCTTTGAGAAATAAAGATTCCTCTTTTTGATCTAGCAACCTCAATTACGAAGAAGTACTGCAATTTTCATAGATCATTGATCTTATATTCATGTGCCAGCAACTTCTTCAATCGGGCCATCTCCTCTTTGTCATCTCCTGTCATTACTATGTCATCAACATATTTCTTACACCCCTAAGCAAATGTATTTCTACACTAAGGGGTCGTTGGTAGGATGCATTAGATAAAATAATGCATGCATTAGCTGTGTGTACTCATAGGACCTTGTTTGGTACACTTTTTGAACCTATGCATTAGTTAAGCAAGTATTAGTTATACATCCTATTTGGTATTATCCTATGCATAACTAATGCATAAGAACCATGATATTAACAATGCAATGGGTTTTAATGTATGCATTGGCTTAGTTAAAGACAAAATTCTCCTTTAAAATTTATGCTTGATTAAAATATGTTATTATATAATGCAAGTTTGAAATAATCCAAGAAAGTGGAAAATAAAATTATATCCCTAGTAAATAAATAAATACTTAGCATATTTTTTTTTATAAATAAATATTTAGTTCTATACTACAACATAGTAGACAAATCAAATAATTTTTTTAAAGCCTTGATCATATAAAAACATTCCTCAACATCTGTTTTTTTTTTTTTTTAAAAGAAAGTGATGGGCTAGTTATGAGGGCATTTTGGTAAACAAACAATTCTTTTAAAAATTGTGCAATGCTTTAATATATCAAACCAAACTATTGATAAGAAATATGTCAGCATAACTAATGCAAGCATAACTAATACCAGCATTACTAATACACCATATTCAACATTATTCTTATACACCCTACCAAACGACCCCTAAGTCGTATGACTATTTTAGGAAGGGAAATAATAACAATCAATTTATGATCAATTAACAATCAATCAGAATAAAATCAAATCTGAGTCAAAATCAAATCTTTCCTAATAATTAAGCCAATCAACAATATGTTCTTTTGTTGAATTCTTTCTCTGAAAGATTATGTTTCTCCTGGATGGAGACATGCTATTTGCTGGTAATATGCCATTTGGATTTTACTGTTTACCAGTAATCCTAGTGGTTTTTAAGCCATAGCAAGTCAAAGTATGAATGATACAAGGGGAATGCTGCTCTTCATTTCACTTTTCCGTTTTTTCAGCTTTGAAATGGATATTCATAAAAACTAAGTTAAGAGTTATAGCGATAGAGGAGATTGAAACAAAACTTACAGATAAAAAGAATTAAAAACGTCGTGTGGCTTGAGAATAAGAGATACTCTCCTTGGCTTAATATATGCTTGTTTGGAGAAAAGGGATTAACTTTTCTTTTTCCTTGCTTTTGATTGTTGTGAGAAGTTGACTTAGCTTGCCTGCTAAAGAAACCACATCTTTTTTTTTTTATCATTGTCTTTCTCTTGTTGATAAGGTTCTAGTTTCTGTGACAGTTTGAATAGCTTGCTCTTAGACCTTTGTGCTTCCTGAAACGTGCTAATCCTCATTGTCCAAAATTCAAGGAATTTATATTGTGATCTGTTCCCTTGTGTGATGGTCTAGTAGTGCAGTAAGATATTGTCTGAGCCCAATTTTTGCTCAACAAACTTGAATACAATTGTGAATGCAATTTTTGGTAATTCTTAAAAGCCCAAAAATGTGTCTTGGTTAATTACAAGTGTTTTGGTTAAACTTGTATCCTCTTGAACTTCTGGAGAACTATGCCCTTCAAACATATTCTTGCTCTAATTCAACGATCAAATTAATTTGCTCGACATCGCATTGGTAGCAAATGCTTCTATGCTCACCATATCATAATTTTTTAAAGTTTGATGACTGAATTCTGATATCTAAATAGTTTGAGATCACGCAGCTTATTGTTGTAACTTGATGATGACCTTTAGACCATCTTTGATATTTGAGAAAATTTCTCTTGTCTGCAATAGCAACGAAAGGAATTATTAATGATATGAGTTGCATGTTGCAGATATATCAACTATGGAAGGCCATTCTGGCAACACACAGTTAGTTCTTCAACCGGCTGTTCTGATTCTCAATACTTTGAGGAGTTGTATAATTATTATACCACCGAACAGGTCGGCTCAGTTTGAGATACTGAACTATTTCTGTCAATAGCAAAATTGGTTTTTCTTCCCGTTGACAAACTTAAATTTACTGTCATCCTGTATTCTTCGATAGGCTTGGCATCTGTGTGATCCAGATGCAGAGAGGGTATTCCAGGCCCTTAGAACGGCAGAAGAAAAGTTGACTATAGCGTTAAATTTGGCACCTGTTTGAGACCAGCGTTGAGGGCTCTGAACTGGGATCATTTGTTTGATGCTTTAGCAGTGTTGAGGGAATGTGTTTTTGCCTTTCCTTTTGCTTCCTTTTCTCCGTTTCTGATCCAACAGCTTATTTTCCCTTTGGCTTTTAACAGGCAGAAGAAGAGAAGCCTAATCCAACAATATTTGAAAAAGCTTGTGAGTTACCAGAAGTAAATCCAGAAGATGCTGCTCATGTAGGCGATGTTCGTAGAAATGACATTTGGGATGCTAGATATGCAAGTTGTGATGCCTGGCTGTGGGGAAGTGACGCTAATTCCTTCAAAGAGGTAGCTGATTTTATTTGCCTCTCTTTTAGATAATTTTTCCATAATAACTTGCTTTATTTTGGGTTAAGTCACGTAACAAAAGGGTGAAAATAGATTTGTTTGCATGAGATTGATTTACAATCATTGCATGTAATGGCCTGCAAACACATTTATAATGGTCAAGAAGTTCCAGTGGTATCTGCAGGTTATACAGTTCTACTGGATTATTTTGGTCTCTCATGTTTTCTAACTCATCTTAGTACAACCAAATGCATTGGTCCCCATTCATTAGATTTCGCTACTGGTTGCAGCAAAATTTTAACTTCGACTAACCCTAATATTTCACCTAAACTTGCATGACCTGATATTTTTCTTCTGCAAGTTGCTCAGAGAATAGGCGTCGGTGTCTGAAAGGGTGTATTGGTAAATGCTTTCAATATGTAAGAAAAGCAGCTTCTGTGTGTCTCCCCGTATTCCCATGTATATATTCTGCTTTTGTAATCAGTATGAGAAAGATCACCAAGGCCTTTGTTGGTGGCAATGCTTAGAGTGGAATAAACAGGCTATAGAACTTTGGTTTCTAAGTAGTCATTAGTCATATTTATTGGTGTTGCCTCTTTGGTTTGTTGGAGTAAGCTGTTGTTCTACCTAGCTAGTTATTCATCTTTTGTAACCTCACCTCAAGAGGAGATAGACAAGCAATCAAATCAAAACTAGTCAATCTGAGATGAAAAGAATATGTAATTGACTTTTATTAAAACTTATGCAGGTCAGAAATATATGTTTCTTTAACTTCTATGAAATTATTATAGAAAATAGAAAAAAAAATCTCAAAATTTATACCCCCTATTTGCATTTTGCACTAACTAAAATGTTGGTCCATAACCTTTCAACCCTTTTCCTCCTTATTGTCATCCACTTTAGCCTTAGCCTCTTCTTGTTGTTTCATCTTGCTGTTAAGAAATTCAATCAAGCCATTAAGTGAAACATCAACTTCATCTTCCTTCATCAGCTGCTCAGCCACCTCCGCCGGTGTCACCGTCGTCTTTCCAATCAACTCCTCAATTTCTTCAAACAGTTTATGTTCTTTAATACCAAGATAATTAGCAGCAAGAAGCTTGAATCCACAAGGAGTGCAATATGCCATATGAATGTGCATGTCCATGTCCATGCGACCTGGCCTCAACAATGCAGGGTCGAGCTTTTCAATGTCATTTGTTGTGAATATTATAATCTTTTGATCTCCACAGCTTGACCATAAACCATTAATGAAATTCAGTAATCCAGACAATGTTATCTGCAACAAAATTAAAGTTTTTATTATCTTGTCAGCTACAATATTATCGCGCAGGGTGAGGGAGGATAACTTGCATGATGCTAGTATAAAAGATTTCTTACACTATCAGGATATTAATAAGAGCATAATTACTACAAGTAACTATCTATAATATCCATATGAATACTACTACTACTAACAATTAAGGTAGGGTTGGAAAAGCGTCAATTTCATCTACTACTAAACAATGGAAAAGCAACCATCTGTTTATAACCATTTTTACACTGTCTATTTATGTTTGAACAGTGCTTACTCATGAAAATTAATAAGGTGAAGAAGTAATTAAAGAGATGAAAGACATTAACCTTGCTTTCTTCCTCATCACGAGAATCCTTATCTTGCAAATCAACAGAACAATCAATATCCTCCACCACCAAAATAGAATTATTAGCAGTAGCCAACAACAACCGGTGTAAATCCAAATTCTTCTTCACCTCAGTCAACTCCAAGTCCAAGTCATATATATCGAAATTCAAGTAATTAGCCATAGCTGCAATCAAGCTAGATTTACCAGTACCTGGTGGAGCATACAGCAAATATCCTCTTTTCCATGCTTTCCCAACTTCCCTATAATATTCTTTCCTCTTCACAAACCTGTCCAAATCCTTCACAATTTTACCCTTCAGCTCTGAATCCATTGCTAACGTCTGAAACGTAGCAGGATGATCAAGATTCACCGGCATCCATACTTCACTTAAATCATGGATCATGTCATGATCCTCTTGAGTGTCCTTTTTTCATGTTTTAGCAATTTTGCCTCGTCGATAATGTATGGTAAATAAGTGTCTAGGACAAATTCCCTGTTTTTACGATGAAATGTGAGTTCAAAAGATCTAATCTCGGATCTTAGGGTGGAGTTCATGTCACGTGGATTGTATATCGATCTTCTTGATGATGATCCTTCACTTTTGGCCGTTGTAAAAGTCAATTACTTCTTCATTACGTTCCATGCTCACATTGAAATTTTTTTCCTTCACTGGTTTGCTAATTTTGAAGCGATGAGTGCTTGTTGGGGAGAGTTTGGAGCCTAAGTAAATTTGGGCAGCTTCGTAAACTCCGTCTACGTCTAGGCCATCAAATTCATTCATCAATCACCATAGTTTGATGATTTGAGAATCTGTTGAAAAAATTCTGAGGCCAATGGAGATATAATCTTGGAAATCTGATAGGAGGATTTCATGCATTACTGAACGGACAACCATAGCTGTTGCAGCAATAGAACCTACTGTAGATATTATGGTCTTGGCCAGGGCCATGTTTGATTCTGTCGAGGAAGACATGACGGAATTAAACTTTAACCTGTTAGTCGCAGGTAACTTGCGTTATTTTAGTATTTGATGATTTCGTCTTCTACTTAGTAGGTGTATTTATTTATAGCTTAAAAGGAAGAGAGATCTACTAGGTAAAAGGTTCCACTTTCGGTTTCATAAGCTAATTAGGACACTGAAATTTTAAAATTATTAAAATATTTTAATGAAATTACCGACCGAAGTCGGTCGGTTTTTGTCAACCTTTATATAAATAGCTTTTAAATAAATAATATTTAATGCTTAATTATATATATATATATATATATATATATATATATTAATTGATTTATATATATACTAAGTGTATAGTATATAAGCTATATAAGATGTATATATAGTCACTTATTATACTGGAGCATCTAGTCGAGAATAAAATATTTAATACTGTGTCGATTTTACACATCTTGGAGCATATAGTCACTCATTATACTGGAGCATCTAATCACTTAAAATCCAATCGGCAGAATATATACATATAGTCACCGATCAAGCATTCGAATATGAACAGTTGAGAGTAAATCATCAACGCTAGTCATATGTGTGTAAGTGTAAATTATCGAGTTTAATTGATATAGTCGTTGTATCCAACATGTTATATAGTTTAATTGATATAGTCGTTGTATCCAATTACTTTAGTCGGTCAGTAACTTATTTTAAAATACTATATTCTNATATATATATATATATATATATATATATATATATATATATATATATATATATATATATATATATAAAATATACACACACCTTATATAAGCTATATAAGATGTATAAATAGTATAGTATATATACTAAGTGTATAGTATATAAGTTATATAAGATATACATATAGTATAGTATAGTATATATATATATATATATATATAAGCTATATTCGTTATAAGATGTATATATAGTATAGTATAGCTTTTAATAATATATGTATATATACATACAACGATAGGATATAATGTCCATATAAAAGTATTTTAAAAAAACACATACCCTCACGAGCGCGCGCGCACACACACACATATATATATCAATTAAGTATTAAATATTATTTATTTAGAATCTATTTATATAAATTAAATAAAATTGACCAAAGTCGGTGAGTCCTTAAATTAATTAATATTTCAAAATTTTAAAATTGAAATACCGACCGAATTCGGTCGGTATTTGTGAGGTCAAATGGTCAAACATTTTTTTAACATTTCCGACTGAAATCGGTCGGAAATAAGTTAACTAGACCACACCAGACGAGTTTCTTCCCATTTTCATCTTTTCCACTCTCTCTCTTTTATCTCTTCTCCATCTCCCTTCCCCACTGATTTTTTGGCCTAATCCCATCCAAAATCAAGTCACCCACCCCCAAACAACAAAGCCACGCCTCTTCTCTCTCATGCCTAAGCCCCCTGCCGTCGCAACCACTGTTCCGCGCCTCCATTGTTGCGCTGCCATCACTCCGCCACTGTTCCGCCATTGCTCCGTCACTGCTCCATTGATGCGCCACCATTGTTAAAGGTTAGTAATATATCTTATTAGATTTTTAATTTTTAATTTTCGGAATATAATTTTATGTTATGTTTTAGGATTTTTGTCTATTTAGGATTTATGTGACTAAATAGGATTTTTGAACTACATTAGATTTAAATATAGAATTGAACTACCTAAATTAAAAAAAAAATCAGTTTTTTTTTAACTACAATATATTTAGAATTAAGGTATAAATTATGAACTACTTGAAATTATGAAATTATGAACTTAAGGTATAAATAACGAACTACCTAAAATTTCAATTGATTATAATTATTTAGTTTTAAGGTTTACTTTAATTGATTTTGTTTATGATATCAAGTTTACTCTAATTAACTAATTCAACATTCTAATAAGTAAATGTTATACTTTGTAACTAAAGTTTATTATGTAACTTAATTCTATAAATTAATTTGAATTATGATTAATATAACATGTAATTTGTTATGTAGATGGAATACTGTAGTTGGATGTATAATAGGAATTATCCGAATCGTCGGGTTTTTAGGGAGGAATTTATAGAAGAGGTTAAGGAATTTATTAGGCATTCAATGTCACTTGAACCGTTTTGGATTGGAGGGATGATTAGGTGTCCTTGTACGAAGTGCAAGTGTTCGCATTTTTTGGGTTCGGAGGTTGTTACGACTCATCTTTATAAAAAAAGGTTTATGAATAATTATTTTATATGGACTAGTCATGGAGAAGTTGATGGTGTATTTCATAATGTAGTTGTTGTGAAAGTAGTAGGTCGGTGGAGAATAGCGTTCAACATCCTAGATACCATGACATGGTTGCGGATGCTTTTGGGATACACTTCGATTTTGAAACTCATGAAAGTGTTGAACAACCTCCTAACGAAGAGGCAAAATATTTTTATGAACAGTTAGAGGCCGCTAGCCGTCCACTAAGGGAATGGAGTATGAACTCTCAGTTGTCTGTTGCAGTTAGATTATTAAGTATCAAATCAGATACCAATATTTCTCAAGCGGGAATGAATTCTTTCATTGGCCTTATGAGTGAACTAGTTGACCCAACTTTCAACATACCCAAAGATTTCTATAAGGCTAAAAGATTGGTTTCTAAGTTAGGACTCTCGTCTATGAGAACCGATTGTTGTGAAGATGGTTGCATGTTGTATTATAAGGATGATGCAGATTTAGAAGGTTGTAAATTTTGTGAAAAACCTCGTTTTAAGAGGGTTTCCAGCGGGAAAAATGTTGTTGTGAAGTCGATGCATTATTTACCTTTTATTCCTATATTAAAGAGGTTGTGTGCATCGATGAGTTCCGCTCCTCATATGAAATGGAACTATGAAAATAGAAGGTCGCCCGGTGTTATGTGTCATCCTTCAGATGGGGAAGTTGGAAGCATTTTGATAGGCGTATCTGGATTATGCTAGTGAACCGAGGAATGTTCGGTTGGGTTTGTATGCTGATAATTTCACGCCATTTTCTGTTTCTGCAACACCATATTCATGCTGGCGATATTTATTACGTTGTATAATCTTCCGCCTGAAATGTGTATGACTAGTCCATATATTTTTTTAAATTGTGTTATTCCCGATCCCCGTAATCCAAAGAGTTTGATTGATGTATATTTGCAACCTCTGATTGATGAGCTAAAACAGTTGTGGTATGATGGAGTTGAGAAATATGACATATCAACAAAGCAAAATTTTAACTTGCGTGCTAACTTAACGTGGACCATTAATGATTTTCCTGCGTATGGAATGTTGTCTGGGTGGATGACTTCTGGAAATTTAGCATGTCCGTACTGCATCGAAAATGTAAAGCGTTCACTTTAAGACATGGCCGAAAGCGGTCGTGGGATTGTCATCGTCAGTTCTTGCCAGTCGATCATGAGTTCAGAAGGATGAAGAACGCATTCCAGTTGATCATGACTTCAGAAGGATGAAGAACGCATTCAAAAAGAATACAGTTGAACATGATTTTCCACCTCCAATTTTATCCGGTGAGGAAATCTGGGAGAGGGTTTAGAACTTCACTAAAGTTACCAAGGCCCCACCTTCTAGATTTCCTAGATATGGTGTTACTCATAACTTGACAAAACAGAGCATATTTTGGGAGTTGCCATATTGGAAGGATAATCTTCTCCGACACAATCTTGATGTCATACATATTAAGAAGAACTATTTTGACAATTTGTTCAACACAGTGATGGATGATAAGAATAAGAGAAAAGACAACCCGAAGTCTAGAATGGACTTACAAGAATATTGCAAGCGACCTGAATTACATTTGCAGTATGCGAACAATGGTAAGGTGTTCAAGCCCAAGGCCAGATACACCTTCACTTTGGAAAAAAGACGACAGATTTGTTACAAACCTAAAGATGCCCGAGGGATATGCGTTGAACCTAGGAAAACATGTTGATATGGTTGAAGGAAAGTTGACTCATATGAAAAGTCATGACTGTCATATCTTCATGGAAACCTTAAACCTATTGCATTTTGTGGTTTGCCTGAAAATATATGAAAACCCATCACATATATAAGTTTTTTCTTCAAAGACTTATGTTCTACCACATTAAGGGAAGAAAACCTATTTCAAATGAATCGGAACATTCATGTAATCAGTAATAAGCTGGAAAGAAGTTTTCCATGTGGTTTCTTTGATGTGATGGAACACTTTCCAATTCACTTTGTACACGAGGCGCGACTTGGAAGGCCGACTCAATGCAGGTGGATGTATCCATTCGAGAGGTAATAATCAAACCTTGATTTATTTTGGTAATTTTCTTTAACGTTATCATCTGATATGACAATGTACAGGACTATCAGCAAGTGTAAACGATTTGTTAAACAGAGGAATAGGATTGAAGGATCCATATGTAAAGCCTATCTTGCAAACGAAACTGCCCATTTTTGTTCTTACTACTTCGACAGTCATGTGCCATGTGCTAGAAATAGACCTAATCTGCACAATGTCGTGATTGAGATTGATCCATTATATCCACCAATGCCCAAATTCAATCAACCAGGCCTAGGTTCTAAAGATCGAACAAAAAGGGGCCTAAGTAGTATGTAGTACAAATCGGCTTCAAATCATGTGTTGCTAAATTGTCCGGAAGTGTAACAACCCGACCCGTCGTTTCACGTTCTAGAACCCCGTGCCCCTAATGAGATGTTCCGTAGTTGCTTTTACTGATTTATGACTTGCGGGGGCAGGTGGTTCGAGGTTTTGAGGAGTTTGGAGTGGTATAGGAACGCTTCGTTCCTTAAGGTTGGCCTTTAAGGCCAAGTTTGACTTCGGTCAACATTTTTAGCAAACGACCTCGGGATCGAGATTCGATGGTTCCGGAAGGTTCGTATGATGATTTTGGACTTGGGCGTGTGTTCGGAACAGGTTTTGGATGACCCGGGGGCGTTTCGGCGCCTAATAGTGAATTAAGGTTTCCTTAAGTTCAAACTTGAGGTTTGGAACGTGTTTTTGTGTTATCGAGATCCAAACGAAATTCCAAGATCGGGAATAGTTCCGCTATGTCATTTATGACTTACTCGCAAAATTTGGTGTCATTCCGAGTAGTATAGGTAGGTTCGGCGTATTGAGAACGAATTCAAGAACTTGAAGTTCTTAAGTTTGATCCAATAGGTTTTGGGGTATGATTTTTAGATTTAGCATTGTTTCGGGCGTTTCAAAGGCTCGAGCGAGTCCGTATTATGATTTAGGAATTGTTGGTATATTTGGACGGGGTCTCAGGTGGGGCCAGATGCTATTCGGGCATCGAACGAGGCAAAAACCAGCCTTAAATGACTGCTGGTGCACCAGATCTGGTGCGACCGCACCTGCGGAGGGCAAGTCGCAGGTGCGAGACCGCTTCTGCGGTCCCAGTCTCACAGGTGCGACTCCTGAGGGAGCTACCCACTCCCGCAGATGCGGACTTCTTTTCGCAGAAGCGGAGCCGCAGATGCGGACTTCGCTCCGCAGGTGCGAAGACAGCCCCCCTTCCCCTTCTACGCAGATGCAAGATTTTTCTCGCAGATGCGAGACCGCAGGTGCGGTCCTCAAGCCGCATGTGCGAGAAGCCTGTAGGCATTGAGCTTCGTTTTAAATACGGGACTTAGCTATTTTTTAACACTATTCTTCATCTTTGGGCGATTTTGAGAGCATGCAAGGAAGGTATTCGACCTAGCTACTGTAAGGTAAGTAATTCCTACTATAAATTTAGCTTAATACTTGAATTCTTAGGTAGATTAACACAACAAATTAGTGAAAATCATGCGTTAGAGTAAAACTTAGGTTTTTCATAAAAATGGGAAATTATCAAGAAATTTGTTAAGGAATCATACAAAAACTATATAATATTGATCCTTAGGCCATGGGTGATAGTTTACTTCAAGCATTTTCGGAATCCGAGCAGGTGGGCCCGGAGGGGTATTTTAGGATTTTCTCAATTTAGGTTGAGATGATCATTTAAGTAGGAGAATTAAGGACTTTGGAGTATAAACTGATTTGTTTATGCAATATTTGAGTAGTTTCGACTCCTTGGGCGACGAATTTGGAGTTTGGGGCGCATTCTTGACCCGGGAAGTAGACTTGACGCGAGGTAAGTCTCCTTTCTAACCTTGTAAAAGGGAATTTTCCTCATAGATGAAATAAATAATTATGTGTTATTGTTTGTGGGGGACTAGATACGTGCGAGGTGACGAGAGCCCATGCGTAGTGACTATCATTATTATGTTCGGGTAGTTAGGACCACGCCATGCCATATGAATTTCATTAACTTGAGTTATATGCTTTGTAACTTCATTGTATGCAACTTCATTTCAAGAAAAACTGAGAATTTGGTGTTTTAAAAGAATTGTTATTTGGAAAGGATTTAAGAAAGATGTTGTGTGTGCATGCGACCGCTTCGCAATTTATATCCCGCGAGCGGAGTGATTCTTTCCCCTACTCTCATGGGAACGGGTCGTACGCCACGACAGGTTAATAGATGCATCTATGGTTCGCGTCATTCGACCCTTCGGCAGTGCACATTTTTTATTATTATGTTGGCCCAGACCGGATGTCCTTATTCCACTATGTGCATGCTATTTGCCTGATGTTTTTATGACTGTTGAGCTGTGAAATATCCTGGAAGAACGAACTGAAAATTGTAATTTGGTGCTTCACCATCTATTTGGATTTTTATTACGATTCGATATTTATTTCCTTATTATCCATGCTTACCTGTTGTC
Source organism: Nicotiana knightiana (assembly GCA_005239525.1). NCBI lineage: Eukaryota > Viridiplantae > Streptophyta > Magnoliopsida > Solanales > Solanaceae > Nicotiana > Nicotiana knightiana. The sequence continues at coordinate 31,776 of ML383146.1, read as the reverse complement.
CTCTTTTAAATTATCACCTAAATATACTGTTTGGACCCTAGTAAGTGTCAAGTCGACCTCTCGTCACTACTTCTTCGAGATTAGGCGGGATACTTACTGGGTACATATTGTTTATGTACTCATGCTACGCTCAGGACTTAATTGTACAGGTTCTGAGGCAGGTGCATCTGGGTACCAGTCCGGAGCTTGTTCTTGATTTATACCCTGGTCGAAGCTTCACAGTGAGCTGCTTCTCTTGGCGACTCCCAGCAGCACTTTGGAGCTATTTTGTTTTCCATTTTTGTCTATATTTACTCAAACAGTAGGTCAGACTTTTATTCTTTTGATATTATTCTACTAGATGCTTGTAGACGGGTGACACTAGTTCCTGACACACACACTACTAGACTTTATTTTTGGGATATAATCGTTAATTATGATTTCATGATTATTTATTTTGCATAAAGTTGCCTAAGTTATCCGTTCCTACTTAATGTCTCAAAACTAAGTTAAGCAAGTGTTGAAATTTTTTTTGGTAAACTACATGAAACTCACTAGTAGATAATGGTTGGCTTGCCTGACTGCGGTGTTGGGCGCCATCGAGAACTGGGTTAGGATTTGAGCTGTGACAACACGGTATCAGAGCTCTAGGTTCACGTAGGTCTCACAAGTTACGGGAAAACCCAATAGAGTCCAATGGATCGGTACAGAGACATCTGTATTTATCTTCGGGAGGTTATAGGGTGTTAGGAAATTTCTCTTTATTCATCTTCTATCGTGCAGTTGATGGTATACTAAATCTTACTCTTCTATTCTCTCACAGATGGTGAGGACGCGCGCAGCCGACGTTCCGGACCCGGGAGGGGCCGCTACCCCCGTCACCCGAGGCCGTGGCAGAGGTCAGGGGAGGGAACCAACCCGAGGTAGGGGACGAGGGAATCGCAGGACTGTACCAGTTACACCCCCAGCGGATCCAGTAGAGGATCCCATCACTGAGGAGCAGGGCGAGGTGCTCGCAGTAGATCATGCCCCTTTGGACTTTATGACAGCGCCAGGATTTCAGGAGGTCATGGGCCGTATGATACGGTTCATGGACACCATGACTCAGGCTGGTTCATTTCCAGCAGATCCGGCCACATCTCGTGCGGGAGGGGGAGCACAGACCCCTACTGCACAGGCCGCCGGACATGCAGCAACAGTATATCAGACCCCGGGTACACTGCCCATGGGCAGAGTCCAGCCAGCAGCAGCAGCACCTGAGGTCAGACTAGCTGCAGACGGTGATCCGCAGAAGTTATTAGACAGGTGGACCAGACTGCACACTCCTGTCTATGGAGGCGAGCGCCATGAAAACGCACAGGACTTTATTGATAGGTGCAAGGACAGACTGCACAACATGAGGATACTGGAGTCGCATGGAGTTGACTTCACTACTTTTCAGCTAGAGGTCAGGGCACATAGATGGTGGCAGTCCTATATTCTTGGCAGACCGGAAGATTCCCCTCCCATCACTCGGGAGCAGTTCACTCGGCTATTCCTGGACCGGTATATTCCACCCTCCGAGGGGGAAGAGCTGCGGTATCAGTTTGAGCAGCTGGAGCAGGGTCAGTTGTCAGTGACCGACTACGAGGCTAGGTTTTCTGAGTTGTCTCGTCATACACTCATGATACTTCCTACTGACGCAGAGAGAGTGCGGAGATTTGTAGTTGGGTTGCATCCAGGTATTAGGGCCAACATAGCCCGAGAGGTGGAGATGGGGACTCCTTATCAGCTTGTGGTAGAGATTGCTCGCAGGATCGAGGGTTATCAGTCGAGGAGAAGAGAGCAGGGTCAGCAGGATAAGAGAGCTAGATTTTCTGGGGATTTTCGAGGTGCTCCAGCTAGGGGCAGAGGTCAGTTTGGTAGGGGCCATCCCAGTAGGCCCCCATATTCAGCACCTCCACCACCTCCACGAGGTGTTCCAGCGAGGCCTTATTTCAGCGCCATGTCGAAGAGTTCTTACCGCCCGCCAGCTATTCAAGGTTCCTCCGCCGGATATTCTGGTCATCAAGGGTCTTCCAGCGCTTACTTCAGTGTGATGCCCGAGAGTTCACATCGCCCTCCCACTATTCGGGGTTCTTCTCAGGGCAGCAAGCCATGGTGCCGGGAGGTTGTTATGAGTGTGGGGATCCAGGTCACATGAAGAGGCATTGTCCTAGGCTTCGGGGCAAGGCAGTGCAGCAGGGTCACCTATGAGATCAACACCAGCGGTTCGGCCACCTAGAGGTGGAGGATATGCTGGTAGGGGTCGTCCCAGGGATGGAGGCCAGGCAGGGGGAGCCTAGTCAGCTCCTGTTTATTTTGGTAGAGGTCAGTCATCCGGCGCTCCAGCCAGATTCTATGTTATTCCGGCCAGATCAGATGTAGTGGCCTCAGATGCCGTGATCACAGGTATTATTTCAGTATGCGGTAGAGTTGCATCGGTATTATTCGATCCATGGTCCACTTATTCATATGTATCAGCCTTATTTTTTCCTTCCCTGGATATTCCTTCCTGTGTGGTTACATTCTATGGGTTCGAGACCAGAGCGGACCTCCTGTTTCTTGATATGGTTGATTTTGAGGTCATCCTGGGCATTGATTGACTATCTCCCTATCATGTCATTCTAGATTTCCATGCCAAGACTGTTACTCTAGCCATGCCCGAATTGCCGAGATTGGAGTGGAGAGGTTCCTCAGTTAGTGCCGCTAGTCGGTTATTTATTTCCTGAAGGCTCGACATATGGTCGAGAAGGGTTGTTTGGCTTATCTTGCGTATGTGCGGGACACCACCACCGAGTCTCCAACGATTGATTCAGTGCCAGTAGTTTGAGAGTTTGATGATGTATTCCCTTCAGACCTTCCAGGTGATCCGCCGATCGTGATATTGATTTTTGCATTGACTTAGCTCCAGGCACCCAGCCTATATTTATTCCCCAGTACCGTATGGCTCCGAAGGAATTGAGGGAATTGAAAGAACATCTTGAGGAGTTGTTGGCTAAGGGGTTTATCAGACGAGTGTATCGCCTTGGGGTGCTCCAGTGTTATTTGTGAAAAAGAAGGATGGGACTATGCGGATGTGTATTGACTACTGCCAGTTAAACAAGGTCACCATCAAGAACAAGTACCCGTTGCCGCGTATTGATAATTTGTTTGACCAGTTGCGGGGTACTCGGGTGTTCCTAAGATTGACCTAAGATCGGGTACTCGGGACTCAGATGTTCCAAAGACTGCCTTTCGTACGAGATATGGTCATTATGAGTTCCTAATAATGTCCTTTGGCCTGACTAATCCTCCAGCGGCATTTATGGATTTGATGAACAGGGTGTTCAGGCCTTATATTGATTCTTTTGTCATCGTCTTCATTGATGACATTCTGATTTACTCACGTAGCCTGGGGGAGCACGAGCAGCATTTGAGAGCTGTGCTCCAGAATTTGCGAGAATAGAAGTTGTAGTCTAAGTTCTCCAACTGTGAGTTTTGGTTGGATTCTGTGGCATTTTTGGGGCATGTGGTATTCGGAGAGGGTATCGAGGTTGATCCTAAGAAGATTGAGGCAGTTCAGAGTTGGCCACACCCTACTTCAGCTACAGAGATTAGGAGCTTCTTGGGTCTAGCAGGTTATTATCGCCGATTTGTGGAGGGGTTTTTCATCCATTGCAGCTCCTCTGACTAAATTAACTTAGAAGAATGCCCCATTCCAATGGTCCGACCAGTGTGAGGCGAGCTTTCAGAAGCTCAAGACATCATTGACCTCAACACCAGTTCTAGTGTTGCCTTCCGGTTCTGGGATGTATATAGTTTATTGCGACACTTCACGCGTTGGTTTGGGTTGTGTGTTGATGCATGAGGGGCGAGTTATTGAATATGCTTCACGGCAGCTGAAGGTTCATGAGAATAATTACCATGTGCACGATCTGGAGTTGGCGGCGATTGTTCATGCTCTTAAGATTTGGAGACACTACTTGTATGGGGTGCCTTATGAGGTTTATACAGACCACCGCAGTTTGCAACACTTTTTCAAGAAGAGGGACCTTAATTTGAGGCAGTGTAGGTGGCTTGAGTTGTTGAAGGATTATGACATCACTATTCTTTATCATCCGGGCAAGACGAACGTGGTTGCAGATGCCTTAAGCAGGAAGGCAGAGATTATGGGTAGTTTGGCTTTCATTTCAGCAGAGGAGAGACCTCTAGCTTTGGACATTCAGTCTTTGGATAATCTCCTGGTAAGGTTGGATCTTTCAGAGCCCAACTGAGTTCTCGCACGTGTGGTGGCTCAGTCTTCATTATTGGGGGAGATCAAGACTCGGCAGTATGATGATCCGCACTTGATGACTCTCCGAGAGAAAATGGTACAGGGTGGTGCCAAGGAAGTTTCTATTGGCGAGGATGGTGTTCTGAGACTTCAGGGTCGCTTATATGTCCCTAATGTTGATGGCCTGAGGGAGAGGATTCTAGAGGAGGCTCACATTTCACGGTATTCTGTACATCTTGGTCCTACGAAGATGTATCGTGACTTGAGGCAGCACTACTGGTGGAGACGGATGAAGAAAGACATAGTGGAGTATGTGGCTAGATGTCTAAATTGCCAGCAGATTAAGTATGAGCACTAGAGGCCGGGAGGCCTACTTCAGCAGATGCCCATACCCGAGTGGAAATGGGAGCGCATCACTATGGACTTCGTAGTTGGATTGCCTTGGACTTTGCGGAAGGTTGATGCAGTTTGGGTCATTGTGGACAGGTTGACCAAGTCGGCATATTTCATTCCAGTAGCTACTACTTACACTTCTGAGAGGTTGACCCAGATCTACATTCGGGAGATAGTTCGGTTGCACGGTGTGTCTGTGTCCATTATATCAGATCGAGGTCCTCAGTTCACCTCGCACTTCTTGAGAGCAGTACAGAGTGAGTTAGGCACCCGAGTAGAGCTCAGCACAACATTTCACCCTCAGACCGACGGGTAGTCGGAGCGGACAGTTCAGATATTGGAGGACATGCTCAGAGCATGTGTGATTGACTTTGGAGGGCAGTGGGACCAGTTCTTGCCTTTGACCGAGTTTGCTTATAATAATAGTTATCAGTCCAGCATTGAGATGGCTCCATTTGAGGCCTTGTATGGTCGGCGATGCAGTTCTCCCATCGGGTGGTTTGAGCCTGGCGAGGCTAAGCTATATGGCACCGATCTGGGATGCTTTGGAGAAGGTAAAGTTGATTTAGGAGATGCTGCGCACGCCACAATCCAGATAGAAGAGTTACGCGGATCAGAAGGCGCGTGATGTATCATTTATGGAGGGCAAGAAGGTTCTGTTGAAGGTCTCGCCGATGAAGGGTATTATGAGTTTGGGAAGAAGGGCAAGTTGAGCCCGAGGTTTATAGGTCCATTAGAGGTGTTGAGGCGAGTCGGGGAGGTTGCCTACGAGATTTCCTTACCTCCTAGTTTATCAGTAGTCCATCCGGTCTTTCATGTATCCATGCTCCGTAGGTATCACGCCAACTTCTCTCACGTGATAGATTTCAGCACCATTCAGTTGGATGAGAGGTTGGGCTACGAGGAGGAGCTAGTTGCTATTATTGACAGGCAGGATCGTCAATTGAGGTCCAAGAGGGTTTTCGCCGTAAAAGTCCAATGGAGGGGCCAACCAGTCGAGGAGGAAAATTGGGAGTCCGAGGAGGACATGCAGAGCAGATATCCACACATATTCAGCACTCCAGGTATGATTCTAGACCCGTTTGAGGATGAACGTTTGTTTAAGAGGTGGAGAATATAACGACTCGATCGGTCGTTTCGCGTTCTAGAACCCCTTGCCCCTAAATGATACTTTCCATAGTTGCTTTCACTGATTTATGACTTGCGGGGGCAGGTGGTTCGAGATTTTGAGGAGTTTGGAGTAGTATAGGTTCGCTTCGTTCCCTAAGGTTGGCCTTTAAGGCCAAGTTTGACTTCGGTCAACATTTTTAGTAAACGACCTCGGGATCGAGATTCGATGGTTCCGGTAGGTTCGTATGATTATTTCGGACTTGGGCGTGTGTTCGGAACGGGTTTTGGATGACCCGGGGCCGTTTAAGTGCCTAATAGTGAATTAAGGTTTCCTTAAGTTAAAACTTGAGGTTTGGAACGTGCTTTTGTGTTATCGAGATCCAAACAGAATTCCGAGACCGGGAATAGTTTCGTTATGTCATTTATGACTTGCTCGCAAAATTTGGTGTCAGTCTGAGTAGTATATGTAGGTTCGGCGTATTGAGAACGAATTCAAGAACTTTAAGTTCTTAAGTTTGATCCAATAGGTTTTGGGGTATGATTTTTAGATTTCGCATTGTTTCGGGAGTTCCGAAGACTCGAGTGAGTCCGTATTATAATTTATGACTTGTTGGTATATTTGGACGAGGTCTCGGGTGGGCCCAGATGCCATTCGGGCATCGAGTGAGGAAAAAACCAGCCTTAAATGACTGCTGGTGCACCACATCTGGTGTGACCGCTCCTACGGAGGGCAAGTCGCAGGTGCGAGACCGCTTCTGCGGTCCCAGCCTTGCATGTGCGACTCCTGAGGGAGCTGCTTTCGCAGATGCGGACTTCTTTTCCCAGAAGCGGAGCCGCAGGTGCAGACTCCGCTCCGCAGGTGCGAAGCCAGGCGCCCTTCCCCTTCTCTGCAGATGCGAGATTTTCTCGCAGATGCGAGACCGCAGGTGCGGTCCTCGAGCCGCAGGTGCGAAAAGCCTGTAGGCAGTGAGCTTCATTTTAAATACGGGACTTAGCCATTTTTGAACACTATTCTTCATCTTTGAGCGATTTTGAGAGCATGCAAGGAAGGTATTCGACCTAGCTACTGTAAGGTAAGTAATTCCTACTATAAATTTAGCTTAATACTTGAATTCTTAGGTAGATTAACACAACAAATTAGTGGAAATCATGGGTTAGAGTAAAACCTAGGTTTTTGACAAAAATGAGAAATTACCAAGAAATTTGTTAAGGAATCATAAAAAACCTATATAATATTGATCCTTAGACCATGGGTGATAGTTTCCTTCAAGAATTTTCGGAATCCGAGCAAGTGGGCCCGGAGGTGTATTTTAGGATTTTCCCAATTTAGGTTGAGATGATCATTTAAGTAGGAGAATTACGGACTTTGGAGCATAGACTGATTTGTTTATGCAATATTTGACTAGTTTCGAAGCCTTGGGCGACGAATTTGGAGGTTCGGGCGCATTCTTGACCCAGGAAGTAGACTTGACGTGGGGTAAGTCTCATTTCTAACCTTGTAAGAGGGAATTTTCCCCATAGGTGAAATAAATGATTATGTGTTATTGTTTGTGGGGGACTACGTACGTGCGAGGTGACGAGAGCCCGTGTGTTAGTGACTACATTGTAATGTCCGGGTGGTTAGGCCCACGCCATGCCATGTGAATTTCATTAAATTGAGTTATATGCTTTGTAACTTCATTGTATACAACTTCGTTTCAAGAAAAATCGAGAATTTGGTGTTTTAAAAGAATTATTATTTGGAAAGGCTTTAAGAAAAAATTATGTGTGCATGTGACCGCTTCGCAATTTATATCCCGCGAGCGGAGTGATTCTTTCCCCTACTCTCATGGGAGCGGACCATACGCCACGATAGGTTAATAGATGCACCTATAGTTCGCGTCGTTCAACCCTTCGGCAGTGCACAATTATTATTATTATGTTGGCCCAGACCGAATGTCCTTATTCCACTATGCGCATGCTATTTGCCTGATGTTTTTATGACTGTTGAGCTGTGAAATATCCTGGAAGAACGAACTGAAAAATTGTAATTTGGTGCTTCACCACCTATTTGGATTTTTATTATGATTCGATATTTATTTCCTTATTATCCATGCTTACATGTTGTCCTCTTTTAAATTATCACCTAAATATACTGTTTGGACCCTAGTAAGTGTCAAGTCGACCTCTCGTCACTACTTCTTCGAGATTAGGCGGGATACTTACTGGGTACATATTGTTTATGTACTCATGCTACGCTCTGGACTTAATTGTACAGGTTCTGAGGCAGGTGCATCTGGGTACCAGTCCGGAGCTCGTTCCTGATTTATACCCTGGTCGAAGCTTCACGGTGAGCTGCTTCTCTTGGCGACTCCCAGCAACACCTTGGAGCTATTTTTTTTCCATTTCTGTCTATATTTACTCAGACAGTAGGTCAGACTTTTATTCTTTTGATATTATTCTACTAGATGCTTGTAGACTGGTGACACTAGTTCTTGACACACACACTAGTAGACTTTATTTTTGGGATGTAATCGTTAATTATGACTTCATGATTATTATTTTGCATAAAGTTGCCTAAGTTATCCGTTCCTACTTAATGTCTCAAAACTAAGTTAAGCAAGTGTTGAAAATGTTTTTGGTAAACTACATGAAACTCACTAGTAGATAATGGTTGGCTTGCCTGACTGCGGTGTTGGGTGCCATCGCGACCTGGGTTAGGATTTGGGTCGTGACAGGAAGTTCAACCCTTTCTTAAGTAAGTGTTGACATAAGATTAATTTAAATGGACTACTATTTAATTTGGTTGATGCAACTAACAAATAATTTTCAATGTATCGCTCAGTGACTTCGTGTCTCAATTTGGCCATGATGTTGTATATTCTACATTCGAGGCATGGTTTAAAGAGTATGTAAGTGCATCTTACATACTTTATCACATGTGAATATACATACTTGGTCACTTGTGAATATACTTGCTCACTTGTGATTTAGTTAACACTACATGTAGGTCAATAATCCAAACAACGGTGTTAAATAATTTTTGAAAGACATATCTTGGGGACCTGCACCACGGTTACAACTATGTCTAAGTATTGTGTGAATGGTTACAAATTTCACACTGAGGAATGATCCAAGTATAAAAAAAGTAATAATAGTGGGGTGTGTGTCAAAGGTGGTGAAGGCAACCAGGATGGGGAAAATGATTATTATGGTGTGATCAAAGAGATTCTAGAACTGTCATATTCAGGTTGACCGAAATAAGAACATCGTACTTTTCTGATGCAAGTGGTTTGACCCAACACCTAGAAGAGGTAAAAATGTATACTCGCAGTACAACATAATTGAGGTTAATAAAAAGAGGGAGTATGATCGCTATGATCCTTTTATAATTGCACAAAAAGTTAGGCAAGTGTACTATGCTCCATATCCGTTGCAGAGGGATAAGGCTGATTGGTTGGTTGTAATCAAAACTAAGCATGTTGGTAGGGTGGAAGTTGAGAATGTGCTAGATGTTTCTTACCAAAACGATACCTCAAGTGTTAACCAAATGGTGGATGATCAGTTAAAAAATGACTTGGAGCATCCTCAACGCATATTAGAAGAAGTTGATATGGAGGAAATAACAATCATAGAAAATGAGGATGTAGAATCACCTAATGAAAACGAAAGAAATAAAGAGGAAGAATTTTCAGACGAGTAAGGATACGTCGAAGATGACTAGCATGTTAGTTTTTTCAAGCGCTCTCAACTTATATAGATTTATTTCTCAATTCTAACATTTTCTTTAATTTATGCAGATGACCAGTAGGGGTCGAGGTAGGTCTAGGAATGATAATAGGCCTATTGATCATTATGATGGTGCTACACCCTCGCTTCCTTCCACTCCACACTTGCATCCCTCCGTTGCTGATGGTCGGCATCAATCTTCTTGGAACACATCTATTCCACCACATCCATCTACTCATCAGACTACCTACCATTCACCCTCCCAGCAGTATTCTTACCATTCTCCGCCACAGGGCTATACCTCGCTTCCTCCATATGATCCTGCATGTAGTCAAATGGGTCCATCGAGTCAGTAGTAATAGGGCCATGTGGTTCGCCCGTCATCTGCTCCATTTTCTTCATCACCAGTTAGATCGCATCCATCTAGATTTCAGCTAGCCGGATCACAGCAGTGGTCTGGATTGCAGCAGGGGTGTGGTATCCATCTTCATCAGCGACCCCGTCTCCCTCTCCATGGAGTTTGTCTCCTAGAATTTCTAGACTTCGCCTTCGGGATAGTAGCGCTGAGCCAGATGCCTCCCTTCTGTGCACGCTTCAGATTCATCAGAGGATGATGATCTAGAGGAAGTGCGGTATGATCGTTATTATAGGATGATTATCAGGACTGACATCAATGGGTAAGATTTATTTATTATTTCTTTATTTATGCTGAATTATAATAGCTACTCTTGTTTATTTAATGTAATTGATATATTGCAAGTTCATGCCTAATCATCGCACTACAAAGATAATCACTGAAGCTCTTGGTCGGTTGTATAATGCACCCTATGCGACTTGGAGTGACTTTCCACCGGTGCTCATGCAACAAATTTTCAACCAATTTAAGGTTTTAATACAATTCTTATCCATTTAAGCATTATATTAACAATATTTTCATCTAACGTTACATACTTTATTTCCAGATTAAGTGTGACTGGAAGGAACGGCATAACAGTGAAATTCTTGCAAATTTTATGTTCAAATGTCGTAAGAAACTATCTGATTCCTTCTCATCTGCTCGAAAGAAGAGCAAGAAGCCTTCATGGGTTCTACAAGATATATGAGAGGATCTGATGAGGCATTAGACCACTGAAAAATTCAAGAAGAGGAGTAAACAGGGAAAGAAGGCCCGAGCATCTTAGAAGGGTGGTTCCTTGCACTGTGTGGGTGCAAGGAGCATGGGGACTGCGAGGAGACTACTGGTAATTCCTTAAAATATTTACATCTATTTTTATCGAACTATATTTATATATTTTAATTTAGTTAACACGTTTTATTATATTTGTAGGAAAAAAAATATGGGAGGAAGATGACTCATGATGAGTTCTTCATGGAGACTCACATCCGGAAGAAGAAGACACTGACAGATCCAACTAAATGGGTCGAGGACCGGGCGAAGACTGCATATCTAAGTTCCATAACTACTATAACTTGAAATTAATGTTTATAATATTATATAGTTAATAATTTTCTATCTTCTAAATAAAGGGTCGCTACAAGGCTAATGTGGAGGAGTACACTCAGAGCTTGTCACTGAATGAGCAAGGCGAGCGACCACCCATTTCAGACGAAGAATCGCAGAGGATATGGTTGGATGTTGTCGGTGGTCCTAAAAAGGGGATAGCATACAGTCTTCCAGAGAGATCATTTTGGCACTACATGGCTGGATTGCAAGGTATAGGGACTTCTGCCCAAGGCGAGGCAAATGATAGGTCGACTATCTCGTCTATGGAAAAGAAGATCGCAAAGCTGACATCAGTGCTTGAAGAGACAAAGGCTAGATAACAAAAGAAAGATGAACAATTTGATACCCTTCAAGTTCAGCTACAAAAGAGGGACGAACAATTTAATCTCCTTCAAGGTCAGCTGGCCAATCTTCTTGCTTGTGGTGCTTTCCCGACTCCCCGGTCTCCTGCGCCTTCCCCATATGCTAGTCCTTCTCATCGTGATCCTTTGAACCATGCCGACGATGAAGGTTCTAGTAGTGAAGATGAAGATGATGCAATATAAAACACTCATTGAATGGTGTGTGTTGCTAAACAAAGTCTTGAACTTGTGAATATTTAGTTGGGAATAATTATAAATGATGATTGTACTGTTCATATTATTTTGCTATTGAACATTTGTATATTTGTTGTTGTGGTTGGCGTTGTTGTTTTTATTAGTGTTGTTGTTGGTTAATTGTTGTTTTTGATTATTTGTTATTGTTGTTGTTGTTTTGTTGTTGGGTTTTCAAATTATGGTTGAATGGCAGCAATGTAATGTTGTCATTATAGGATGTGTATTGGTTTAAATTGGCAGGTGGTGTAGCTTAAAAGCAGGCATATGCTACCCAGTTTTTACCCAGAAAACCAGTCGATCGAAAATATCAAAATTTTTTTCAGAAATTCAAATGAAATCTTCAGGTTCTTCAAATTACCGACCGAATTCAGTTGGAAATTTTGAATTTAAATTTATTTATTTATAAGTATACCGACCGATTTCGGTCAGTTTTTTACAATTTACAAATAGTTATATAATTATTATATATTTAAAATTACGACCGATGTCGGTCACTTTTGGGAAAATTAAAAAAAATAATCAATACCGACCGAAATCGGTCGGTATATTTAATTTGATTGTCAGTCAACGCCTTGAATATCCTGACCATTTCGGTTGGAAATTTGTGACCGATTTCGGTCGGAACACCTTAGCGACCATTTATTTTCCGAGTAATTAAAAGCGGTTAAAAATCGGTCGCTTTTAATCAATTACCGACCGAAATCGATCGATTTTCTTGGACGAAATTTGACAGTTTTTTAATAGTGTACAGCAAACCAGACAACATCACCTTATACAACCATAACAAAAAGCGACACATTTAAGTATACAATATTTGTTGCTACTAGTGGCATTATCTTAAACTAGCAATAAAATTGTAGTAAAAGAATTTATACGCGACCTAAAAATTAATTTTGTACATATAATTACACGTAATTACCTCAAAGACTTGTAGTTGTTGTTGACATAATTAAACATAAGTAAGATCTTATTGTTGCATCGAAAGAGATAAATGTTGATTAAATTTATTTAACATTGAACTTGGTAAAATAAAATAGTTAAATAATTGAAAAATTAAATTATTCAGGAATACGCATTGAATGCTGAGATTACGCGTTGAATTTCTGGTAGTTCCATAATAAATTTTTTTTTGTGATTTTTCTAAAAGAAATGAAAGAAAAGATATGATAGAGTTAAAATAGCTATTGTACGAGGTCTACCCAATACTAAATGAAAAGGCGCACAATAGATGTGTAGCACTTGATTCCCTTTTTAATTTCCTTTTTAGCTTCATTTACCTTTAGAGCCTTCAGGATATTTCTCGCTAAGCAGTGACAATTAAGGATGGTATTGTACAACATCTAAAATTAGTAGCTGGTACCAACGAAATCTGAAACACACAAAACACGTCAAGAATTTCAAAAACGACAAGTACAGAAACACAGCTTGTATTAATTCTACTATTACAATAAAAAAGACAAACTTATAAACATGTTATGACAAGAAGGCTAAAATAACCAAAAGATAAAACTTAGACAAAGTTGGGAGTTAAAAAAAAGATTAATTTGTACAAACTATCATATGATCAGGCTGAGGAGGAATATATGTAGGACTAAAATCAGTGATGAACTTTCTTGCAAAAGGGAGCGTTGACATCAATTAGAGCAAGAACAGATGTTGGAATTCCCCACAAGGATTCACCACATATGAGACCAGAAGGTAGGAGGATGCCACTTATAAATATTAACGTAACACTCATAAATTTAAATATTCTTTTAACAAAATAAACTAGCAAAAGAAAAATAAAAAATATATGCTCATGAATAAACTTCAGCATACGACATCTCAACTTACAAAAATATCATAAAGATTTTGTTTAAAATTTCAAGATACAACAATAAAAAAGGAAAAGAAAATAGCAACATCTATTTAAGTTAAATAAATACTTTAAAATTACCAAAATACTTAGTAGAATAATATCTTTTTTCATACGACATTCAAGACTCAAACTAAGCATAAAATTCAACCAATCAAATACAAGCTAGTTAAGTCTTCAAAAAAAATCTCTCAAGTTCAATTCAAGTACTAAATTACAAAACTTGGGCATAAACACCCCCAAAAAGTCGAATGATTCACCAAGATTAAGTTACCAAAATAATAATATCATAACCCGATAATCATTCAAGAGTGCATATCTAAGTGTAGCATATGGATCGTGTACAAGTCCCCAAAAGTCTACAAAAAGAATACATATGCTTATGCAAGTGTGATCTTCATCTAAGCTTCCAAAGAGTCTACTTCAAATGATATCCTCAAGCATCTCCCGGCACATCACCTACGATAGTAGCAAATTATCACTAAGCATAAAGCTTAGTGACACATAAACTTAACTAACATTTCATAATAAAAGAAAGGTAAAGTTTGTAATCAATACAAGGAATATATTCTATATATGAGCTTATTAAAATCAACATCAAGTACTTAATGAAGGTACAATCATCTCAAGAGGGCTAAATATCAAATCGTAAAATAGTTTAAGATATCATTATTCAAAATCTCAAATGTCAAGAATATTTTCAGCTATAATCCGAGAAAGTCTACCGATTAATTGATTTGCCCTACACATGCGTCATGCAATTACATCAAAGCATAATAAAGTAACAAGAAGGACCGGAGTCCTAGATCAAGTAAGGTCATCACCCAATTTTTAAGAGAATCAAGAGTCATATTGAAAGTGTTTTCCCATCCATATTCAAAATAGACAAAGTCCACGATTAAGATGGAACATGAATCCATAGTCAAGATGGGTCAAGATCCAAACAAAAGGGATGCCAATATAAGTAACAGAGTCACTATCACAAGAGGAACAAAATCCCAACAAGAAATGATGCTCAAGCAATCCGTATATGTGGGCGAGTTAAATTGTCTTTCAAAAATACTTCACATGACACCCATGTGATTTTTACCATATTCATAACTCAATTATAAAATTATACCCTCAATGACCACTAAGAAATCAAAATGCCTCAAGATATTCTTTCTCAAGCAACAAAGCAAGTAAACGAGTAAAGTAGCAACAAAGTCAATATGATAATAAATTTAAAGTAAGGTAAAATTTCACCAAACATTAACTAATTCTAATATCTCAACAAATTAAACTAAAAGAAACACTCAAGTTTATGTGCAAACTTTGGAGCTTTACTGTTTCTAAAGCTCAAACGACATCAAGGGATTTAAGATCTTCTAAACCAAGAAAAGAACAATTTTCCTAAGGTGTACTCCTTAGCTTGAACAAATGCCTCTTGTACCTTATACACGTAATCAACACTCACTTAAGGTCTGAAATTTAAAGATATTTAAACCAAATCATGATGAATATCAAAAGGGGGACTAAATGGGTCACAACTATTTTAATGAAAATCTGGCAGCAACTATGCCATGTATTTCGGCCCCCTTTTGACATAGTAAATAACAGAACTGACCATTTAGTCTTCATAACAATTGTAGGTCTATGTCTTAAATTTTTACAGAATTTTGAAGCACTACAATCCGAATTTTAGATAAAAAGTTACACTCTAAATACTAACTGCTGCCAAGTTCAAAAACAGGATTAAATCTCTTACTTTCAAAATCTCAAATTCTCTAACTACAAACATAAAAGTTTTAACAAAATATGTTGAATAAGAATCTTACCACAAGTTTGAGAGAGTTTCTCCACAAATTCAAATATGGGGTTTCAAATAAGCTTAATCCATATTGATTCTTGAAGATAACATTCCAACATATATTCAAAAGATAAAGACTAAAACTTTTATATGACCAAATGTGATCATGATGGTAGTTGAAGAATAATACTTGTGTGGATTGAGAGTTCTTCAATAAAAGGGATAGAAGTGTTGACTACACCTTATTTAAGAGTCCAATCTCAGGGATCTCCCATTATGACTAAGAGCTCGTTTGGATTAGCTGATTTTAAATAGCTGATAAGTATTAGATGCTGAAAAGCACTTTTTAGTGCTGAAACTGATTTATTAAATAAGCAATTACGTGTTTGGATACAAGTGCTGAAATTGATAATAAGTTGCTGCAACATTTGATAAAAAAGTGCTGATAAGCTCTTTTTCTGTTAAAATTACTTAAATAACCTTAGAATTGTTTACACTTATAAGGGAATAATTTCTTCAAAATTTTAGATTCCAAATCGATCCAAATACAAAATATTCTATTTGTCATTTTATTTTAAATACAGTTGTGCTTAGATAAGATAACTTTTATGATAAATATAATTTATTTTATGATAACCATATAATCATAAGTTATAATAATTAGTAAATTGATAAAAGTTTCTCAGTATAAAATAAACCTAAATAGGACAAATTTTTTGAAGAGAAACAAACATTGATACACCAAAAATTTGACATGTCATCATTTATTACATACAGTTGAAAGATTAATACGCAATCACATAGATATAAATATGCAAAGGAATAGAGAATTTGCTTGTCTTAAATAGTCAACGAGAATTGCATACTTGAAAAAGCGAGGGGGAGGGGGAGGGGGAGGGGGAGCTGAAATAGTATTTGAGGCAATGAGTACCAATGTAAGAATTTTATTCTAAAAAAGAATATTTTAAGGATAAAATAGTAAAAATTTTGGTCAAACTTAAAGTACTTATAAGCTAAAAATCCATAAGCTGGGGATGACCAGCTTATGACTTTTGGCTTATTTTTGACTTATAAGCACTTGGCTTATAAGCACTTTTAACTTTACCAAACGCATAAATAAGCCGAAAAGTACTTATAAAAGCTAGTTTGATCAGCTTATAAGCTTAGTCAAACACCCTCTAACAGTCAAATTGTAAAGCAAATTAGCTGCCCAATTTCAGGGATATTTGTCTAGCAATTAGTAGGCTAGTAATCAGGAGATAATTGAGACTCCTTTGCTTGTATAAATACCTTGTAAATCCTATAGTTCTGTACATTGAAATATATTAGTATTCTTTCATTTTCTGTATCTCTCTCTTTTTCAATATGGTATCAATAGCCTAGAATTGTTTTTCCCTGAATACTCCATTTTTCGTTTCTTCAGTAAATTTGTTTGATCCATCTCCGATTCTCCTTGACTCATCTCTGATTTTTTTGATTCCCTTCGATTCTAATTTACTTTCTTCTTTGAATCATGGCGGATTCACGAGATACCTTGTCTACAAAATTCGATGGGTAACTTCCCAATCTGAAAATTTCTTTCAAGGCTTTCATTCTAGGCAAAGGTCTCCTTAGTATTTTGGATGGATCAAGGGATGTACCCACCGACGGGAAAGAAAAAGAAAATTGGGAGGTTGACAATGGCAGAATCACCACATGGCTTATCAATTCTGTCTCTATTGATATAACCATGGAGCTAACATCCTTTGAGAAAGCCTTAGAAATGTGGAGAAATCTACATTCCCTCGGTAACCAACAAAATTTGGCTAGAGAATTTGAGTTGGAAAGGCTACTTGCAGAATCGAAACAAGGTGAGAAAAATGTTCGTTCGTTCTATTATGGATTACTCACATTATGGGCGGAGCAAGACCAGGTTTTTGCTGCTTCAATCCCTGCGGCTGAACTGAAGGATCTCATGACTACTATAAAGAGGATGAGGACTATCCAATTCCTTATGAAACTAAGGTCTGAGTTCGAGTCATTGCGTGCCACCATTCTCATCAGGGGAAAACTACCAGCTTTGGATGTGGTGGTTTTCGAAGTTCTTCGAGAAGAAACTGGGTTGGGGTATCAAGATTTTATGGAGAATTCCCTTGCCATTGACACTGCCATGGCTGCATATAAAAGTTCTTCTTCCTCGGCCAACTCCAACAAGTCAGCTCAGTGATGTTGGTACACATCAAACACCGTCATTGCTTGATCGCAACGATATCCATAAAATAATACAAGAATGATTGGAGGCAGCTCTTCCTAATGCAATCTCTACAGCTCTGACTGCTACATACTCCCGTAAGAATACAATTTCGGATTCAATGGTATGGCATATTGATTCGGCTGCATCTAACCACATGACAGGAAATCAATTTTTTCTTCTTCTGATTTATCTAGAACACGTTCTACACATGAAATTGTTACAGAAACTGGTCATATTTTATCTGTATCAGGCATTGGCTCCATTAAACCATTTTCGAATGTTCTTTGTGTACCAAAACTTACTGCAAATCTTTTATCTGTTGGACAACCCGTAGAACAGAATTATTTGGTTATATTTTCTCCTAATTGTGTTATTAAGAACATATTGACAAGGGAAACGATGGCCAGGGGCATAAGGTTGGGAGGTTGTTCCTTCTTCAATCTATGAATACCAAGCTTCATCAATATTTTCTATCGGCTTCAAAAAAAGATATCGAGTTTTCAAATAAAATGTGGAACTTGTGGCATCTTCGCTTAGGCCATCCACACTCTTCTCGTTTAAATTTCATGTTGAAATCTTGTATTTTGTTGGATAAACACTCACTGATTTTGCAATACAAACCTCACTAACTTTTTTCAAGAAAAAGGCATTATTCATCAACGTGCTTGCCCTTATATACCTGAACAAAATGGTGTGGTGGAACGTAAAAATAGACATGTTGTCGAAACTGCATTAGCTCTTCTTGATACATCAAATGTTCCAAAAATATTTTCGCCTGAAGCCATTCAAACATCTATTTATCTTATAAACAGACAATCATCTTCATTCATTAGACAAAACTACCCCTATTTTATTTATTTTTTTAAAATTGTTTGACTACTCGCATCTTAAAGTATTTGGTTGTGTATGTTTTGTTCTTCTTCAAGATCATGAACTTCATGAATTATCCTCTAAAGCTGTTAAGTGTTGGGATACAATGATATTCAAAAAGGATATTTGTGTTATGATCCAATACGTCATTCATTGAGAATTTCTCGGCATGTTATCTTCTTTGAAAATTCTTTTACTTATGCTAGTAAAGACACACAATCTTCTACTAAATCCTTTTTGCAAAAAAATTTCACTCAAGATTTTGTTGGCCATAACAACCTAGCCACTGGTCTATCATCGAACTTGCCTACTGCAACAATAGGTACTACTGATGACTCTGGCCCTTTTTTTTTTAATAATGATACTATTTCGGTAAACACTAATCCTTTACCTCAACAACCCGAGACACATAATATTTTGTTAAATCTGAATAACCAACCTTCTCCTCATCGTCAAAATTCCATTAGACACTCACTCCATCACATTCCCCCTCCAGATCGATATGGATACTCACCAGGTGAATATGGTAGATCATATGCCTTGCTAACAACATTAAATTCTATAGTTGTGCCAAGTTACTATATGCAGGCAAGTGGTCAGAAATGTTGGGAGGATACAATACATGAAGAATTGGTTGCCCTTGAGGAAAATGATACATGGGATATGGTGGATAGACTAGAAAATGCAACAATTATTAGAAGTAGATGGGTATACTCCATCAAGGTGAAAGCTGATGGATCCCTAGATCGATACAAGGCAAGATTGGTGGCTCAAGGGTGTAAACAGGAGTATGGAATCGACTACAATGTAACATTTGCTCCAGTAGCTAAGATGACGATAGTACATATATTGTTTGCTTTAGCGTCAATAAAAAGTTGGAAGTTACATCAACTGAACGTCAAGAATGCTTTCCTGCACGGAGACTTGCTAGAAGTGGTCTATATGAATCCACCACCAGGTTATAAACATCCTAGCGCAAATCAGGTGTGTCGTCTTAAAAAATATTTGTATGGATTAAATCAGGCTCCTAGCTCTTGGTTTGAAAATTTTCGAACAACAATCCTAGGTGCTGGTTTTACTCAGAGCATCTCAGATTATTCATTATCCTACGTCGGTCGAGCTCAGATATTACTATTCTCCTTATTTACGTAGGTGACATGATTATCACAGGAAATGATGAAATTGGAATCTCTCATCTGAAAAACCTATTAAGACTCCTCGTTCAAGATGAAGGACATAAGCTAACATATTTTTTGGGATTGGAGGTGAGTTATGGAAAAGAAGGCATACGATTGAGACAGCAAAAGTATGCAGAAGATCTTGTTCAGTTAGCTAATCTCACAAATGATAAGAAGGTTCATACTCCAATGGAAGCAAATACAAAATATAGAAAAGAGGAAGGAGAACTTTTTGGAGATCAAACTTTGTATAGATGTTTGGTTGGGTCACTTATATATCTTACCATGAGTCGTCCTGCTATCTCTTATGTCGTACCAGTGTTAAGTCAATGCGTCACTAAGCCTTATAAGATCCACAACTCAGCTTTGCTCAGGGCTATTAGATACATAAGGGGTACTGTGAATCGAAGTCTCTTATTTCCATCATCTTCATCGCTGGACATGGAGGGATATGTTGATGCAGAATGGGCTGGATGCCCTGATTCAAGACGATCCACTACAGGTTGGTGCATGATGCTTGGCTCGTGCATGATCTCATGGAAGTGCAAGAAACAATCCCTAACATCAAAGTCATCCACAGAGGCAGACTATAGAAGTATGTCAGTTGCATGCTCTGAAATCATTTGGCTACAAAGGCTATAATCAGAAGTTGACATCAAGATCGAATGATCGACCACATTGTATGGAGACAATACGTGTGCAATTGGAGGAGCAACCAACCCCGTTCATCATGAAAATACCAAGCACATAGACGTAGGTTGTCACTACATCAGAGAACTGGTTGAAGATCGGAGCATTAACTTGAGGTATATATCATCTAAAGATCAACTAGCAGATTTGATCACAAAGGCTATTTCAAGAAGTCGACACAATTATCTTCTATCCAAACTCATGCTCTGTGATACATAGCATTAGTTTGAGGGAGGGTGTTGACTATACCTTATTTAAGAGCCCAATCTCAGGGATCTCCCATTATGACTAACAGTCAAATTGTAGAGCAAATTAGCTGCCCAATTTCAGGGATATTTACTAGCAACTAGTAGGCTAGTAATCAGGAGATAATTGAGACTCCTTTGTTGGATAAATACCTTGTAAATCCTACAGTTTTGTAACTTGGATTATATTAGTATTCTTTCATTTTCTGTCTCTCTCTCTTTTTCAAAAAGAAGAAGAAGAAGATGTCTTATGGGAGAGAGAAAGAGATTTTGGCTAATAAAGGGTTTACCTCAAATGGGTCAAAAACAGATTTCAATGATCCAATAGGATATAATAAGTCTTTTTTTTTATTTATATATCCCCCTTTTCTTAATTTTAAATTTAAGTAAAATGATAAAACATTAGAAATAAAAACAAGATCACCTAAATACACATAATTTATTTATAAAATTCAGGGTATTACAAGAAGCCACTGCAGGTCCAAAATCTTGAGCTTGCTACTTGTTCACCATTTCCCAAATGAATAGAATCAATGATCCTACACACATGTCAATGGAAAAGTACCCTGCAAGGTAAAATAGTATGGCCATGCACATTGAACTCGGCACGAATCGATAAATCCTATACTCGGTCTCAAATTTTTTCAGTAGCTGAGTCATTAGGTTTATCAGAAGCAGCCACAAAGAACCAAATAGAGAGAACGAGGCAATGTTTGGGAAGACTTCCAAAACCTTCAACGCCAAGTAGCGCGATTTCACGTACATCAATGCATATGGTGCAGGGTATGAACCTTCTGATCATCCAATTTATACGCACTGTAGCAAATCCAGAAGACTAGTGGTGTTATCACACAGCCCATGGCAGTTCCAATGATTTGGCTAAAGAACATGGAATGAGGCGATGTAAGCGTTAAGTAACCAGTATTGAAATCTCCATCAAGCCAGTAGTTGTATCTAGTATGCTCATCACCAATCCACATGAAGCAAGGCCAACAATCACTCCACCATTTTACAAACCAACCCAATAACTAAAGGTAAAGATTGCAATTTTTCTGTAATTTGAGGTCAAGGACCAATCAGTGAGGCCATCTCCATAAGAATTGCAGAAGGCCAAAACTGGATCAATTACATAGGCAACCAGGATGTGATACCATTTCAGTGAGTGGAAGATAATTAGCACGACAATGATAGATATATCTGCAATACCAATGTATCCGCTAATGGCTGCCCAGATGGGGATCTGGTTTTTCAAGTACTACTTGTTTTGTCTCTTTTGTGTCCTAGTCTTCTGAGGATTCTTCACCTGAATAATCTTCGTCTCCTGATGATTTCCTCTTTTTGAAACTTAGGCTGCGACCACCAACATGTAAGCAAAATGGAATAGACCATCTCCAAGCATATTGACCCCCTTTCTAGCCCTCATCCTCTATTTTTTCACCATTAAACAGCTATGCATCAGAATCACATGGAGACTGTCGTGCTACCATTAGGGACTTACAAACCGGAGATTGAGATGCGAGAAGGTGTCGGAAGAAATTTTCGAGCGGCGACGATGGTTGTTGTTGTAGTGATGATTCTTCTTCCTTTTCAAGCGGGGCCTTACTGGAGTTAGCTTCTCCAATGATTTCGTTGGAGGACAAAGCAAACCAAGGCAAAAAAGGAAAATGAAAATATAGCATTGTTCACAAAACTTAAATTCAAATTGAATGTCTGGTGGAGTATTTTTTCCTGTGCTATTTGTACACCATGCCTATTTACAATTTTGAGTTTAAGAAAATGATCTTTTTAAGGTACTAGAAAAGTTTACGATTACAGCAAGCTACTTATTGAAACACTTTAAGTAAGGAAATGAATATGAAAGCATTCACCACAAAGCCAGAAAATGGCCTGGGTTTTATTGGTTCATATGGCGAGAGCAATTAAGTACAAGAAAAGAGAAAAGGAGAAAAAGAGAACAGGAAAAATGATGTGCAGGAATCCACAAACCAACCCCAGATGAATTTGTACACAGGGAAATCCCAAATCTAGGTTGGATATCTAAAATTCTGAAACTAAGATGGGTTTTTCGACGACTCTGATGGAGCTGCTGCAGCCTTACAGATAGGGCACCAGTTCTTGAGCCTAAACCACTGCTTTATGCACTCCAAATGATACCCGTGCTCACATCCCAAATTCCCTATTTCATCTCTAATCACATACTCCTCCTGCAAAACATATGATTGTCAGAGTGCTTAGTAACTGGATTCATTTCGACTGAGATGCGCTCAAATACAGCAACATGCTCAAGTAAGGATTCCTATAGCCGACCGCAACTTGTTGAGGATTCATATATCGGCTATGTAGAACAAAAAGAGTATAAACTAGTAAGCACGAGAAAAGTGAAGAAGGAATTAGAAGAGGCAACTACTTGACTTGTCAAATAGAGATCAAAAGCAAAAAATTCGCCGTTACTGTTTTAGAAGGAATTTGATAAGGTAACATAGAATCTTACTTGACTAAACCTGCCTAACCAAAAAAGATAGACGCGTGTTATCTAATAACTCGGCCTCACTCCACTTGAAAAGATATGTCATGGGCAAAGGAATATGCAATCCCATAAATCTCGAAAATGAAAAAGCAAACCTTCGAATAATGAACTAAATATCAAACATGCTTAAAGTCGGAAAAAGACCTGACAAATACTGCACTTGATGTCATCTCCATCCCCATCAGCTTCAGATGTTTCTGTTTTTGAAGCCATACCCTGATAAACGCTTTTCCGGAGGCACTTTGATAGTGCTTCCTCGGGCAGAGCTGTACTAACAGAGCCAATCCTCTCCTCAAGAGCTAATAATTCCTGTTAAACAAGCAATAAATCATTTTTCAGACAATGGGGAAGATATCATGATAGACAAGTAGGAACTATCTTCTCCAAAACCTGGAAAGCTATTGTTTATTTGCCCAAAGAAAATTCTAATTGAGGTACTTTCAGCTAAGAAAACTTCAGATGATAACCCTCGATCATTCTTGCTAAAAGAATACTGTTCAACATTTAGTCATAAACTATTTTCCATTCTCTCCCAAAAGAATATTGATCTGACTTAGGATATGGGTTCTTCATATTTTAAAGATAAATTTAACAACTAATAACGAGTAGTATAGAAATTAATAAGTTTATCAAGTGTTTTGTGGAAGTCATAGTCGAAGAAACTGTTGTTTCACTCTTTAAATAGTAATAGTGTCTTATAAGTTGTGAGAAAAGAAATAGAAACAAAATACCGACCTCATAGGACATGTCATCGATATCTAATCTCATCCCTCTATGCTGGTCATAGAAGTTAAGGCCACTGAGGAACAAATTGGTCTCCAACGCAAGTAGTCTCTGTAGAGAGAAAATAAGAGCTTATTCACAAACCCAAATAGGAAATGCCCAGGTGAAGAGAAATAAATCAACACAGACTACCTCATACGGTAACTCTTCATCTTGTTCAATTCTCTCAAGTGCCAGCAATACCTGTAAAGTAAAGCAAGACCAATATATTTAAATATCAGTAAGCTTTTGGAAGTAGGTTAAATAGGAATTCCTCCAGGAAAATACCTGCGCTACTCCATCCATGTTATATCGCTGCAATGCATCACGGCTCATAAATCGGTTAATGCCGACTTCAGCAGAAATGAATGGCACTACACCAGGTAACTCATCATCATCGTCATCGTCATCGTCATCGTCACCATCGTTTCTTTGTAAACTATAAGCACTATATTCACTTGATGAAGAATCTGTGAAAAATTGACGGGACGAACTAGGATTATCTAGAGTTGGAGTTTCAGGCTGAGGTAAATTTTGGCTTAAGCCAGAAGACTTAGTCTGCAATGACTCCTGTAAAGAACCCCGCAACCTAGTATTCACATTCATTGACCTGCGGGTCCTAACTGATAAAGCACGATTACCCTCACCAAAATCCGAACTTCTACTACTCCTTGAATCAGAGATGGAGATTCCAGTAGCAGGACGAACGACACGTCCTTCATTTGATGATGCGCCGCTCGTTTTCTTCCCTTTAGATGATGAACTGCTTTCACCTTCAGCATTTCTCCTTTTGACTGTGTCCCTTCTACTAATACTTGATTCTGATGATGAAGATTTATATGGGAGGACATCCGATACAGAATTGCACTTCAGATTTCTCAACCTATATCCCTCTCCACTACTACTGCCGCCTCTTGTCCCGGTACTAATGGATTTAGATGATGAAGAAACAGAGGAATCCATTGGACTCTTTTGGTTGAAAGAACCGTGCCTGTGACCAAATATTTTTCGAGGTCTACTGCTCGATGTTCCACTAGAGCAACCAATTTCTGCTAATATAACTTTGCTGGATCCAGCATCTTTTGCTGATGACTGCATCTGTTTTAGAACTACTGGCTCTTCATGTAAGGAACTGGTATCTGATTGCTTATTCTCAATGTTAGACAACGATTTTCTATGAGATTCTTTGCATGACTTCCCCGCACTAATCATTGCAGAAGATGTCACAGATGAACTGCCAATGACTTCCTTCCCATTTGAAGAACTGAAAGTAGGCCTTAGCTGTCTGGCTTTCTCCATGCCTCCAACTCTGGAACTCTTCATATAATTGAGTCGGCCAGTACATCCAACTCGAGTGCAATACTGAACATTTTTATCTTTGTTGTCAGCAGTCTCCCTCAAACCTCTTCTCGGGGCAACAAGGCCATTAGCAGCTCTTTTAGCAGAATATTCATCCATGTCTTACACGAAGCACCATTTATTTCTGTGTAAACCATACAGTCTAAAATTATTATTATCGATAAGGCCTAACATAGGAAGTTTATTATAAATGCTTGAAGACATTTCTTTTATAGCTACGACAACTCTCACAAGAGAACAGGTAATCAACAAAATAGACTTCTGCGTTTTAGGTGATCAAGTTATCACAACAAAATACCAAAGTAATCTCTACAATTTCAGGAAAGATCAAGTTCAATTGTTCAAAGTATCGTTAGCAATTAGCAACGAGAAACTTCATTGATATCAAGTAGACATCTAGCTGTTAGGTGATCAACAAGAAAAAGCCTCAAGCATAAATAAATCTGAATTATAGCACTTAGTTTTATTCATAACAGTTACATATGAGTTTAGATGACTAACACTCTTTCTAACTCATAATATCATCAATACACCTTTCCTTAGAGTTTTCTTTCAGAACTTATGAACCTTATTTAGAGGGCAACTAATAGTACTAAGACAACGAAAAGCCAATTCATCTTTTCTTTTTTTCGTACATCTTTTTGCATATAAGCACACCAAATTGGTAATTCACACATCAACATATGACCTAAATTCTACGAAGACCCCATAGCTCAAAGACAATAAAAATGACAGGAATCATTTTAAGAATATCTGATATGAGGATACTTGGGTCAAAATGAAAGAAAATAATGCAATCCAAGAAAGTAACATAAATAATAACCTAAAAGAATCATCCAAAAGAATTAACAAGAATACAGAAGAGACAAATAAGATAGCAACATAGTAAAATATTAACTCATGATATTTGAACACTAACCCATAAATAACTTGAAACAAAAGCTATCACGAAGCTTCAAACAACAAAAGTAGATACCAAAATTTTCATCAGAGGCACGTAAAGATTGTCAATCAATTAAAAATACTAAACACAGACAAAAATATTTAATCCAAATAAAACTGATCAACAAGAAAACAATCAAAGGGGAAGAGAAAAAAAAAGGGAAATGAAAAGTCACTAAAGGAAGCCAATCAGGGTAGCAAGAGAACATCCAAATAAAAATTTATAAAAAGAAAATCATACCAAAAGAATTGCAAAAAGAAAAAAATGGCTGAAAAATCAATTTCCCCCTCTCTAACTTCAAGAAAGTGATTATAGCACCATAATCAGCCAAAAGAAAATTGAGGAAAAAACGTTTCAAAATTCTTTTTTGACTCTCTGACTTTAAAACCCAATTCAAGCAATTAAAAAAAAACTGAATTAAGGCACCAAAATCAGCCAAAAATAATATTGAGAAAAACGACCGCAAATTCTTCTTTGACTCTCTACTTACAAACCAAATTCAAAAAATAACAAGGAAGTGAATTATAGTATCATAATAATCAGTCACAAGAAAATAAAATTCTTATTTCTTCACCTTTCCCTTCTTCTGTTCTTGTGGAAAATATGTAACAAATAAACTGGAGAAAAAAAAATGTTTCTTTTTTCAGAGAGAAAAGAGAGTATGTAGGATCCGAAGTTGATGAAAATGAAGACTAAATATAGAGAGAGAAACAAATCCTCAACAAACAAATGCTGAAATGCCGTATTGCCAATTGAGTCTTGGGAAGAAATATCAGTCGTTGGATCTAATTTTGTTTGGAAAGTTAGAAATCGACGGCTCTCCATGACTTATACATCACGTTTCAATAGCTCTGCACAAGTGCTTGACTCGTTCTTACTTTGGTCCCCTACTAAACTAAAACACCAAACTAATAAGCTAGCGTTTGACGTAGATTCTCAAATTTATTTTGGAAAAATCTAATTCGGATGAAATTTGATTTGAAGATAAAAATATATTTAGACATATATTTTCAAAATATATTTCCCAACTTTATTTTGGAAAACATGTATAAAATTCCTTAGTTTTCAGATTTTGGCCCAAAATCAGCAATTGAGGTGATTTTGGGATTTGAAGTTTAGGATTTAGAATTTTGCCAAAATGTGGATAAAATTTATGACCAAACATGAGTTTCACAAATAAATCCCAAATTTATTTTGGCAAAACTCATGGCCAAACAGGTCCTTAGTATAATTATTTTCCCTCAACCAAAACAATAAAAATATAGAAAGCTTGTAAAATTCATATTCCAACTTTTGAATTTTGAATTTTGAAGTCTAATTTCATTCTAAATACAAAATATACTAATAATATAAAAAATTATTTACATTGCCAGTGCATATATATAGCTTAAATTCAATTATGAATATAACTCCTCTTTTGATATTGAATTTCTAGTTGGGAGTGCTATTAAACATCAAATAAACGAAAATATATTTTGATTAAGAAACAAATTGTATATATAGTACAACTCCGTCACTATATGTGTCCATCAAATAAAATAAGAAACAATATATTCTTACTACAATAATTAGTCACTGGATTAAGTATTAATTAATGATAAATATTTGAGGATTATTATATGTTTCCACTTTACAGTTAAAAATTAGGCCTTTCACAAATGAATACAAAATCGGCAGCGTTGTTTTCAAATGAAAGAGAATTAGTGGGCGTTTGGACATAAGAAATGTAAAATTCCAAGTGAAAATAGTATTTGAAAATTAGGGTTGTATTTGGACATGAATATAATTTTGGGTTATTTTTTAAGTTTTGTGAGTGATCCGCCTCCCCTAGCTTCCTACGGAATTCTACGACGAAGAGCATCTTACAAAAAATTGGAAGCACTATAGGGAGACTTCATAAATCGATGCATGCACCTCAGTGGCACTATGAGGTCGCTATGCACGACTATGTGTTGAACTCCCTTTAAACCAGTCAGTGAAACCTTTTGTCTTCGTAGGCTCCCACAAATAATACATACTCTATGAAGGCGAGAATCTACTTTGCGAGAATTGTAGTCACCTTGGTCACCCTACAAAAAAATGCAGAATTACTAAGCACACTACTAATAAAGAATAGCCAAGGGAAAGGAATAGCTATCGACAATCACAACTCAACGAAGAAAAAGAAGAGGTATGGCAGACAGTCTCATTCCACAAAGAAAAAAGAATGAATCAACAAACAACACATCAAGATCCATGGATAACTCTCAAGCAACAGGTATAGACATCAAAAATTTTGATGCCAACACTGGTAAGTACTTTAGCTTACTTATAGGAATAAATAAAAAGTTAATTCATCCACATCCCTGAACAGTCCAGCTGAACACAATGTAAAAATAAAAAAACCATTTTTCATCCCTTGAGGAAGAGGACATTGTTTTGGTGGAAACCACCCGCTACCAAAAAAAGAACGAAAAAAGAACAAAAAAAGAAGAAGAAGATTATAATTTCAATCAACTACAGGCCCCAAAGATAATACTCCCTCAACACACATGTCCACCTCTAATCTCCACCTATCACCTTACATGCATAATCCTAATGATGACTTAATGACAAATGAAACTATTAATAACCCTCTTAATAATTTTCAATATCCCTCACACCACATGGAACAATCAACATTTTTCCATAATAATTCCTTGCATGCGCTTAATGATAAAAAACACTTGGCAAGGCAGCAACCTACTCTACAACAAATTGCCAATACTAATCAATACGTAATCAAAAACCAATCCAATCCTCTTTCTATTAAATCCTTGACGCTACTCCACTCTCATAACATGCAAATTGAACCCTTAATCATTGAAAACATAACAGTCGACTCTCAAGCTTCCAAAGGCAATTTCCTACCAACTATAAAAACCTTCATAACCAAAACTTATGCCAAGAATTCCAATCTCAAGCAAAAAGCACTATCGTCTGATCCAAGTACCGAGACACAATCCCACACAAGTCATGGCAAACCCTCCACTACCCCCCACCCCACATCCAGAATCAACCCATGATCCTCGTTTAACCACCATTACCAGAAAATCATCAACCACTATCATGGTTGGAACTGAGCCTAATGGGTTATGTCATCTCGTTCAACATCATGTTGGAGGCCAGGGAAACAATGATAGTGCTACAAAACATGCACTATCTGACCTAATTGATCATGTTTGGCTAAACAATGTGCTACAACCAATTTCTCCAAATATGACTGCCAACTTTTCACAAACCATGAGGAGGTAATGGAACCTACCACCACATTTTGTACCAATCCACAACATAAATCTAATGATGGAACTCCCCTTCTTCACACCAGAAATTGTGAAAAACATCAACCTTGTCTTCACACCTTGGAATGCACATGCAAACCTGACACAGACTCCCTATGCTCACAACATACCTCATATGCACAACCAAGGGCCACCACAACCACCATCACACCAAAATCCAGTTCAAATGGAATAAGTAATGGAGGAAGCGATAGAGGCAGTCAACTTAATACCAGAAAGTCTAGTCGAAGATTCAAATTTGAACAAAGTAAAAGTCTTTCTCTTCACGGAGATGCAAGAGTAGAGGAAGATTCTCAACTGTCCGATGGCACTCTACAAGTGCACTAAGGACATAAGGCCTCCAGCAGACCCCAACAGTTGGCCAACATGAAATGATACTTGCACCATTTAGAGGAGGAACCCACTGCGTGCAACGAGGGTGAGGGAGAATGGGGACCTACAAAACTAAACCTCCAACATGAATAGAGCCACCACTTTTATAATCTGGAACATCCGTGGAGGGAACAATGAAGATTTTAGGTTAAACTTTAGGGACATGGTCGACACTCACCGTCCCGGCATGATCACTCTTATTGAAACCAAGATGGACAACCATCTTCCACTCCTCAACTCTTTTGGCTTCTCAGACATGATAGAAATACCAGCCGAAGGTCAATCAGGTGGGATGGTGATTCTGTGGGATCACATCATGGTGAATGTTCACAGCTTTGTTCGTAGGATTCAAGAAATAAGTGCTAGAATCGAGGTAATTCCAACCCATAAATCTTGGTTATTTACTTCAATCTATGCTAGTACTGATAAAAACCTTAGGAATAAAATGTGGAGTAATCTTATAGACATGGACACTACTTATAAGAGATCATGGCTTGTGGGAGGTGACTTTAATGATGTCCTAGGTGCTAATGAAAAAAAAGAAGGTAACTATATTAATAATAATCATGCTAAACTAATTTGTGACTGTATTAATAGTTGCAACCTCATAGTCCTAGGATTCAAAGGTCATAAGTTCACATGGTCTAACCATAGAAGGAAAAACAATGGCCTCATCATGGAAAGACTTGACAAAGTCCTTTCTAACGAGGAATGGATCAGCCTTTTTCCTAAGGCTGTTGTCACACACCTCCCTAAAATTCACTGACCATAACCCTCTTTTGATTGAAATCATCCTTAAGAAAAATTGTTCATTTAAAAAACCTTTTAGATTAGAAACTTTTCGGTATAGACACCCCGACTTCATTAACCTTGTGAAGGATAGCTGGACAGACTCAAACTACACCCAAAGCTCCAAAAATTTTCTATTTAATGTCAGAAGCTGGAAAAATAACCAGTTTGGGAATATTTTTAGGAAAAAAAGAATTATAGCCAGACATAAAGGAATTCAAGTATCTAGTAACTACTCTGGTAGCCCGTTCCTTCAACAATTAGAAAAGAGCCTTCAAATACATTATAAAAACATCCTTAGAATGGAAGACGATTATTGAAAACTCAGAGCCAGGATGTCATGAATCCAGGAAGGTGATGCAAACACAAAATTCTTTCACATTACGACCTCTAATAAACATCGTAGAAATAAAATCACTTATTTTAAAGATGATACTAGCAATTGGATAAACGACCCTGTAGCAATCCTGCACCACACATCCCCATACTTCCAAAAGATGCTCACCACAAACACACTTCAACTGATTGGTCCAGCATTAAGAGAGACTCCCTACTAGTTTGAATAAAATAGACCTCTCCAGCCTAGACAAATAATTGTTACCCATAGAGGTAGTCAATGCCATATTCTTTTTTAAACCATTTAAGGCACCAGGCTCCGATGGTACTCACCCTTCTTTTAACATAAATATTGGGAAGTGGTAGGTCACTCCGTTATCGATCTTTGCCTCAGAGTGTTCCGTACCCAAACATTACCTCTGGACATTAAAAATACTTACATTTGCCTAATCCCAAAAGTGCCCAATGTAAATAACTTTAAAAAAAATTCGACCAATACGACTATGTAACACTATTACAAATTAATCACTAAGATTATTGTTAAAAGGTTACAACCCTTCCTTAAGGACATTATCAGCCTCTTTCAAGCTAGCTTTATCAAAGGAACACGCGTTTGTGACAATGCTGTTATTATTCAGGAAATCTTCTCTCAATTCAAACAAATGAGAGGTAGTAAAGTAAACATGATCTTGAACTTGACCTTGAAAAAACATTTGATAGGCTAGAATGGTCTTTCATCTATCGAACTCTCATTTTATTTATTTTTCCACCAAACATTAAACGTATCATTATGAACCGCATTTGTACTAGCCAAATTGCGATCTTGGTCAATGTGGCAATCACAAAATTCTTTAGCCCAGTAGAGGCATTAGGCAAGGTTGTCCTCTGATGCGAGACTAAATTGCATAGTTTAACATGTGATATACCTTACATTTTATGAGCATT